>CAKNXH010059848.1:82489-93879 GCA_932178445.1 Andricus quercusramuli | reverse complement strand
CTCTACTCGTTTGGGGTGGTTCAATGGACGAAGAACGAGCTTAAGGCCCTTGATGTCACCACGCGTAAGATCATGCATATGCATAAAAGCTTGCATATCAATTCGTCAGTTCCGCGATTATACATTTCACGCCAGCAAGGCGGACGCGGACTTCTGAATCTCCAATGTCTTCATAACCGAATTGTTTTGAGTACAGCTTACATCGTTGCGAATGGCAGAGATCCTCTCCTAAAGATGGTCAGAAACCACGAGATGATTGGCGAAGGGGCGTTCCTTTACAAAGCCGCGGAGCAAGCTGCCGAGGCCCTTGGCCTGAATTTTAACATCAGAAGTGAGGAAAGTGCATTACTCCATCTAGATGCTTCACGTCTAAAAGCCGAAGTAAAGAAAGCAGAGGTTGGAAAATTTCACCAAGAGCTACTCGACAAGCAAATGCACGGAAACTTTCACAGAAATGTAGAAAAACAGTCCTTGTCGAAGGAGCAAACTTTTGCTTTCCTCAAATCATCAGGGCTCAATTCAGGTACAGAGGGCTTTATTTTCGCATGCCAGGACGGTGTAATCTCCACCTTAGCATACCGCGCCCGCATTTTATGTCAAGAAGTTCCCAGTGATAGGTGCAGAGCGTGTCATGCACACGCTGAGTACCTAGAACATATACTATCGGGGTGTCCGACCCACGCAGGAACAACGTATATCTATAGACATAATGCGGCCCTAAGAGTACTTTATTACCACCTTTGTCGCTCTTACGGTGTTGGTCGCGACCCTGCCCTGCCGAACGCTCCAAGGGATATAGAGTCAATTGTCCGAAACGAGAAGTGCCAGATTTTCTGGAACTACGATTTTCGGGCAGCAGTCTCCGTTGCGCACTCGAGGCCTGACATTGTTCTCCAAGACTTCGAGAAACGAACTATATTCGTGATCGAATTCTCGGCTCCATCCGAATACAACATCACTGCAAAGGAGAAAGAAAAAGAGGAGAGATATCAAGACCTTAAAAGAGAGCTGCTTCGACTGTACCCAAAATATTCGGTACGAGTGATTGTTCTTGTGATAGGTGCTCTCGGAGGTGTGAAATTATCGCTGGTTCGTAACCTTAAAGCCATACCCGCGTGCCAAAAATATGCCAAGGCTCTTGCGAGATGGATGCAGAAAGCTGTCATCCTTGGGTCGCTTCGTGTCCTCAAGACACACGAGGGTTTCGCCGGCCTGTCGTTGTGATTTCGTCGTGCCCTGTGACCACCCATCTCACGGATGTGAGACGTGGCCATAGGTGTATTTTACCGCGGTTCTACTGGGGGCCATTGACATTTTTTCAAGATGGCAGTTGCTCTTAGTGGTACCCTGCGGTGGTTGTTTAACTTTGTTTTTAATTATATATATATATATATATATATATTTTACCACCGAATGCGTCCTCGGGTTGCGGATAGAGGGTCCCTGTACCGAGGATTCCTGCTAAATATGGTTAGATTAATTAATAAGCAGTCGCGGACAATTGTCTAGGGATGGTCCCGAAGGAATAACCCTGAAGCGAAGGCATAACAACCGTGCCGAAAGCTGAATTGCACCTGGGCGAGGTGTCTTAAACGATTATTCTGGGATACCGGGCGACCTCTCAAAGTATGCAGCCTTATCCTTGCATGCGGGGCTCTACAATGATGGACGAACTCTTTCTTTAGCTGCTCGTAGGAACAACAATAACACCACCAAACCACCAAAAAGTTGTAGATGCGGTTCAAAACGATCGAACGCGCAAAGTACCCAATAGTCGGTCGGCACAGTGCCGATCACCCTAGAGTTGAGGTGGCTGAAAATAATTTAGATGGAAACATGACTGGACCATCAATCCTCTGGACCATCAATTATTCAGTTTATGATGCAGCGAGAGCATTGGCTGATTCAAATCGAAGGCTAAAACCGACGATGGATGAAAAGACCAAAAGACGCTTGCATCAACTAACAAGAAAATTGGATAGGCAAGACAGAATGCGACCCGTATTCAGTGTGTGATTAAATACATAATATCTGGTAGACCGTTCACGGAATCATAAGATTCTCGCTGACCCATCGCGCCTCTTTAGTGATCACCCTGTTTCTGTCAAAAATCCATCCAAGCCCAACGAGGTAGCGACTTTTTGGAGAAAGGTATACAAGATCCCGAAAACACTGGTGTTGGAAGGTCTGATAATGTCGTCCGCTTCAAGGAGTTTTGTGACAACCTCATAATATCTGAGGAGGAATGTTCATCAATCATTGCCGAATAGGTGAAAAAAACACTTAGAGGTACGAAGAACTGTAGCCGTAATTTCATCGTGCCACCTATCTCACGATCGTGAGACATGGTTCTGCTGCGAGCTGGTGTCATTTTTAGATGGCAGTTGCTCCCAGTGGGAGTCTGCGGTGGTTGTGTAACCCTTATATATATAATTATTATTATTCATGTCAAGACAAGATTTGTAAATAATTCAATAAATACTTTTAAAGAAAATTGCAAAACTATTATCGATCATTATCAGCCAGTTCACAGCGACATCCTTATATCACTTGTACACTTTTCCTTATCCGAGACCACGTTTTCAATAAACATTAAAAAAAAAGAAAATCAGAAATTGCATTTTTTACTCACATGGGAAATTCCCGCAAAGGCGCAGATGTGACTTTTATCGATAGTGCATTTTCGTAGTACGATTCAGTACGGTACGTTTTTAAAACCTCAAAACCGAATTATCGTGGGTTTTTGGTGAGTTTTGAGTGCTTCACAGATTTTGCCATTTTTTTGCCCTCGCTTCACCAGCCTTAAGATTATTAACCCCGTCACCATTCCAAACTACCAGTCTCCATTCAGCGCCTGAAACTTTACATTTACGTTTTCACGATTTTCAAATAAACTTTTTGCTATTTACTTTCCTTTAATGGAATTACCCGTTTCGCTCTGCCTTGTTCCCTTTCTTTCTCTTACTTTTACCAATTTCTTCATCCACGTCACTCCCTGTCAATTACCATCCAAAACCCTTCTGACACACTCATCCACACTGAACTGTACATTTTCCTCTCATGTACACCTCTCTAACACATGTGCCCATGACTCCATTTCGTATCCACATACTATGCACAAATTGTCCTCTTCATCCATCTAATATCTACAAGCTCTCACTCCTTCTCCCATTCTAAACCGTTCCACGCTATTCCATTTGTCATCCTTTTTTATTTTTTGCAAATATTCTGGTTCTGTCAACCCTTTTACGATCATATACCATCTATTGTACCTCGAATCTATAATCTTTCTCCATCTCTCTTCTCCTTGTCTTACTTATAGCTCGAATTCTATGTTCTGCCAATCCAGAAGCCCTTCTTGTATATCACTTTTCAGCTTCTCTCCAAACTACCCGGCTCGCTTAATTTGTCTAGTTACAATTTTTTCCCTTTCTAATTATCTATGCCCTATTCTAATTATCATGCTTTCCACTTTCCTATGCTCCTTTCATCTCCAGACCTCCATTACATAACACAACATTCTTTCCTATACCCCATACTTGACCCATTACTTTACTCGCACATTCGATTCTTTTCCTCACCTGCACATCGTTTCCCCCTCCTACCTGAAAACCAAAAACTCAAGTAACAGAACTCCTCCACACTTTTCACTGTTTGTCCGTTCATCTTCCAAATGTAACCTATTTTGTTCTTTCTACTTCTGAAGCACATCACCTTGGTGTTCCCTACGTTCACTGTCAGTTCTTTTGTTCCTACATACCCTTCCTTTTCTTGACAAGCGGTACCACCAGCCCTGTCATCTATTCCTCCGGCCACCCTTCTGCTTTCCAGACCTTGTTGCAGATCTTCCACATACCTTCCCTAACCCCTTTTCCTCCATACTTCATCGCTTCTTTCTCCATACCATCCTCTCCTGTAGCCTTGTTTCTTTTTAGTCTACCTATTGCCTCATCCATTTCTTCTCTTTTTATTACGTTCCCTTCCTCAATTTATCCCTGGACTGTCCTTCTATTTTCCCCCTAACACACCCTTGAAATAATCGGTCCACTTACCCATTTCTATTTCTTCATTCACGCCCTTCCTTCCTCCTCTTTCCCTTTTTATCACATCCCAGATCCTACCTTCTTTGTAACTTTTTCTACGTCTTCCTTGTGTTTCTCCTTTCCTCTATGCTTGTTCCTTTCCAGCATCCTCTCATGTTCTCTTTTTCCCCTGTTGTGCTCCGCCTTCTCTATTTCTCCTTTCCGCTATTTTCTTACATACTCTTTCATTCTCTTCAATCTCCCTGCATTCCTCGCCCCACCAGTCTGTCTTTCCCTCGTCTCTTCCTTCTTTTGTACCCATCTGATCTCTTACCTTCTCAATTGACCCTTTCAACCTTTCAATTAACGAGTCTACTCCCTCCTCTTTTTCATACATAACATTTTTCTTTTCCATTTTTGGTTTGAACTCTTTTAATTTATCTACCCCCCAGACTCCCATTTTCGTGTTCATTTTTACTCCTCTTTTTTTTCTCCCTCTGTCGCGCTTACGGACGCCACCTTTCAGTGTAGCTACTACCGGTAAGTGCTCGGACCCTATCTCATTCCCCAAATTCATACTGCCTATCATATTCCTCATTCTTTCTTCCGCCGGGATGTAGTCTATTACTGTTTCTCTGATACCTATAAATATGATCTCTCCTTTCTCATCTCCTTTCATATGGCCATTGCATATAAACCATCCTGCTTCTCCTATTACGTCTAATAACCACCTCCTCTCCTGCCTGTCTAGGCATTCAAGTCACCTCCTATCAAAACCACCGCTATTTTGACTTTTCCAATTATAATGCTTCTTACCATTGTTCCATCCATTTTCCTCCCGGTTCTCCTCTGTTCTCCCTTTTCCCCCCAATACTTTTCTCACCCCTGAGACCACGCCGCCCATCCCCCTACCTTTGAAGTTTTCCTTTCTTGCCTCTTGCATTTTCCACACATAACCTTTAGGTAACATCCTTTTCATCCCCTTCCAGTCATTCTCATCCGTCCAAGTTTGACTCATCATAACCACATCCCACTTTTCTAACTCCGGCCAAAATACTTCATTCTTGTTTCACAAGCCTGAAACATTCCAGAAAGCTATTTTCACGTCATTTAAAGCAAGTAATTTTAAGCCAAATATTCAAAACTAAACAATTTGAAACTGAATTGTTTGAAATAGAAAGAATTGAATCGTTAAAATTTCAAAGAGCTTTTCTACTTTGAACGTTACAATTTTAATTGTTTTATTAAGAAATGTTTAATTCGTAAGTGCAATTGTTGAATTTTGATGTAGAAATAACATTTGAACACTTAATATTTGTAGAAAAAAATCGAGTAATTTGAAGAAATATTTAGAACTTTTGAAAAGATTAAAAGTTAATTTAAGACCTGAAATTATTTTAAAATATCTAAACCATGTGTATTTACCGGCGAAATCCGGCTATTCGTACCGAAATTTCTATGCAAATAGCCGCGGCTTAATTTTTAAGACAATTCTTTAATTTTGCAGTATTTCCATAATTTTAAGAGATATTTAAAACTTCTAAACAAAATTGTTCTCCAAATTGAAATTTTAAAAAGACTTAAAACAACACGTAGATTTTCCAAGATTTTGGAAGCTTTTCAAGCTAAAATGTCAGATAAAAACCATTTAGAAACCAGATATGGACCGCGCAGAGATCCCTTTGATTTCTAACCGTCTCTGACCGGTTCTTTACTGTTCTCAATTTCAGTATCTGGAATGTAACCGGTTCCTAACTGATTGTTATATGGGAAATGGTAACAGAAAGTAAGTTTGAAAAATCTTCTAACCGGTCCTAACCAGGTTCTATCCGGCGATCGAAAAGAGAAATTAAATATTCAGACCAAAGTTAGCTTGGAACTGGTCTCTAACCGGTTCCTTAAAGGCACTTGATACTGGCGTGTACTTTAAACTGGCCTCTCCGGGTTATATCCGGCGATCGAAAAGAGAAATTATATATTGTCAAAGACTAAAGTTATCTTCTAAGTGTTCTCTAACCGGTTCCTAAAAGGCACTTGACACTGGTGTGTTCTAACCCGGTTCTATTCAGCGATCAAAAAGAGAAATCAAATATTGTCAGACCGAAGTTAGATTCTAACTGGTCTGTTAACCGGTTCCTGAAAGGCACTTGATACTGGTGTGTGCTCTAACTGGTCCTAATTGGGTTCTATCCGGTGATGGAAAAGAGAAATGAAATATTGTCAGACTAAAGTTAGCTTCTAACTGGTCTCTACACGGCTCCCTGAAGGCACTTGATACTGGTGTGGCTTTTAACCAGTCCTAACCAGGTTTTATCCGGCGATCAAAAAGAGAAATTAAATATTGTTAGATCAAAGTTAGCTTCTAACTGGTATCGAGCCGGTTACTAAAAGGCACTTGACACTGGTGTGTGTTCTAACTGGGTTCTATCCGGTGATCCAAAAGATCACGTAGAACTCTTTTTAATTTTTAACTTTCAACATTAAAATTTTAAAAAAATGTTCATTCAAATGTTAAATAATTTACATATCTAAAATGGAAGCTTTTAACACTTTTCAATGAAATAATTTTAAATTAAATACCGTTTAACTGCAAAGTTAAGCATTTTAAATTTCTATAAATTATACTGGTTCAAATCTGGCCTGAGGCAGACTCATTCCAATTTTTTCCAAATTTATAACTTTCCAATTTTTATTTGTTCATCAAAATTTGATTTTGTCTTGGAATATTCTTAAATATTCTGTTGAAATTAATTTTTGGAAATAAAAAATCATTAAAAATTTTCCCGGGAATCAAAAGACAATTTTTGTACTATCTTACAACCTTTGAAAATCCTTAAAAGAAGTCTTAAGAGGAATCTCCTGAACTTACTCGTATTTTTTCTAAATGAATACATTTTTATCTGTCGTTTACACATCAAAATTCGACATTTTCACTTAAAATTAAACGAATTTTAAGAGAACATTTAAAATTAACATTGTGACGTTCTAAGTTTAAGTTTAGCTCTTTGAAATTTCAACGATTCAAGGCTTTCTGTATCAATCAATTCAGTTTAGAATTGTTTAGTTTTAATATTTAATTTATAATTATCCTTTTTAAATGAACAGTAAAACATTGCTGACTATTAAAAAATGGTTCTTTTTCTTTATTAAAAATGTTCGAATTGAATTGGTTAAAAAAGATATATTTTAGACTGAAATAACAGAGTTTATAAACTTACAATCGGAAGTTCACATTTTATTAACTACTGAGGCTTTCGAATTGAAACAGTTCAATTTTTAACGTCAAAATCTGTAAATTGTTTAATTTTAACAGATTCAGTAACGCCCTATAAAAGAAATCAATTTTGTTCAATTTCAAATACACGAACTACAGTTCAACTTTAAAAATCATTAATTCATTTATATTTACAGCTGATCACCTTAAAACGTTTTTTGTCAAAAAATTTCAATTTCAAAATCTTATTATCTTTAATTGTTTAAGTCTTCAGAACTGCACTTTAAAATTCCCATAATTGTAAATATACCCTTAAAAATGAAGATCTAGGACTTCCGTTTCCCGCGTGAAAGTGTGTGGCAGCGGGTGAAATTTGGTGATGAGTTTTTCTGATAATTGTGGTGAAATTTGAGGTGAGTGGATTGTGGATGTATGTAGAGGGGGTCGTTTGTGAGGGGTTGATTGAGAGATTGAAAGCTTAGCAAGGGGGTTAGGATATTTTTGGGGATCAGGACAGATTTGTGTGGACGTTGAGGTTAGGTGGGTTTGAGGTTTGAGACAGGGTTGGAGGACCAGGTTGGTCATAGCAGGGCAGGGTAGAGAAGGAGAAAGGCAAGGCAGGTAGACGCGACGATAGATGGAGACAGAGAACGATAGAAGGTGGGATCGTTTGAATTGGATTCATGGGTAGCGGATTGAATACTATCAAGGAAAGCGGGGATTCAGATCAGGAAGTTTTCAGTACACCGAAAGGGGAGAACAAAGAAAGGACGGCAAGGGGAAAGTATAGGAAAATGGTAGAAAAGAATAGATTAAGGGCGAAGAGCGTGGGGTCGATTGAGGCATTTATCAAAAGGAAGAGAGTGGAGAGGGAAAGCAGTGAAGACAAGGAAGATATAGGGTCAAGCTTGAAAAATCCAAAATGTACAGAACGCCGCCGAAAGACATAGTTTTGAAGAGAAGAATGAGAAAAATAAGGGGACAGAAAGAGAGAGAGCTGAGGCTAAAGATCCGATGGAAAAGGAAAGATTAAAACAAACGCGCGAATTAATGATATAAGTAATGGGGATGTATGAAGAAAAGCAGGAGAAAAGGATGGAGAAAATAAGGAAAGGAATTAGGCACGAAATGGCCGAACGTAGGAAAGAAATGAGGAAATGGGAAGAAGTCAGGGAAGGGCTAGAGAAAAGGATGCAGATGTTGGAGCAAAGGCTAGAAAAGAAGGAAGAACCTAATAAAAAGGTAGATGAGTTGGAAGGTAGAGTAAAAAAAATTGAAAGCTCAAACCGTGAGTTTGGAGGTGGGGAAAGTGGGAATAAGGAGAAGGAAGGGCTGAGAAAAATAGAACAAAGAATAGAAAAGAAAGAGAGAGAAGGAAGAAAAAGAAACTTAGTGATAAAGGGTCTAAGATTGGAGGGGAAGGAGCTGATGGAATGGAGTGGAAAAAGTACAAAGAGGGATTGATGCTAAGGTAGAAATAGAGGAAGTGCGAAGTGTAGGAAGGGAAGAGAGAAGAGGTGAGAGAATAGGTCTAGTCAAACTAAAGAAATGGAAACATAAGAGGGAAGTGATGACAAAGAAGAGGGTGTTATATGAAAGATCGGAGAGAATAGAGGATGATTTGACATGGGTAGGAAGGAACATGCAGTATAAGTTAAGGAAAATAGCGGAAGAGGAAAGAAAAAAGGGAAGAAGAACATGGGTTAAGTATGGGAGAATACAGATAGAAGGTGTATGGTGGAATTGGGACGAGGCCAGGGAAGAGTTATTAAAAAATAAGGTATCGGGAAACTAGGAGAGAAAGGAACGGGAGGTAAAGAAATAAGAAATTGTGAGAAACAAAAAGAGACGAGAAACGAAAGTAAGGAAGATTGGAGGACTTGCTACTAGAATATAGCAGGCTTAGGAAGAAAGGATTGGGAGTTTATGAGAAATTTGACACAATGGGATGTGGTAGTAATGATGGACACGTGGCTAGATGAAAAGGTATGGCAAAGAGTAAGGGGAAGATAACCAAAAGAGGTTACAAATGGCAGGTTTAAAATGCAAAGAGGAAGAATAAAAAGGGCAGAGCAATGGGAGGAATGGTGATGAGAGTAAGGAACGCATGTATAACATAGAATGATAAAAAAGAGTTGAAAGAACATGAAGAAGGATTAATAGTAGAAGAGATGAATATGGGAGGAGAGAGGTGGAAGATAGTGGGGGTTTATGTGAACGGTGATATGCAGGAGAAATCAGAGGAGATGAGAGAACTGATGGAAGAAAATAAGCAAGGGGGCTTATAATAGGAGGTGATTTTAATGCGAGAACAGGAGATAGAGGAGGAAGGTATTGGGATGGAGAGCGAGGAAGAAAATCCAAAGATAAGATACTGAATGGGGAGGGAGGGAAGTTGTTGAAAAGCCTAGGGGAGATGGGATGGTTTATCCTAAATGGAAGTATAGAGGGGGATGAGGAAGGGGAATATACACGTTCAGGAAGAAAGAAGGGAACGGTAATGGATTATGTGGTAGTGGACGACGAAGTAAGAGAGAAGGTTAAGAAACCAGAGGTGGGGAACTATATAGGTTCGGATCACTTTCCCATAATAGTGACAGTAGAGGGAGAAATGAGTAATAACAATAAGGTTAAAAAGGAAGCAAAAGTAAAAAGAGCAGGAAGCGGGGTTTGGTTAATGGAAGGTAAAGAACAGTTTGAAGAAAAAGTCAGGAATATCAAAATAGGGGAAGGAAATGTAAACGAGGAAATGGAAATAATAGTAGGAGAAATAAAAGGCGGGACAAGTAGTGGAGAAGAATATAGGAGAAAAAGAAGGAGTATACTGAGTTGTGTGATCAAAAAAAAGAGGAGGAAAATAAAAGGTTTGAAGAAGAAGCGGAGAAAGCTAGGACGAAAGAAGAGGTTTGGAAGGTGGTAAATAAATAGAGAAGAAGAAGGATAAGAGCAAACCAGGATATTGATATGATAGAATGGAAAAAAGTATTTTATAGAATTACTAGGAGGGGCAGAGAGGAAAGTTAGGAAAGGAGGAAAAGATGGTAGGGAAACAGATGAGGAGGAGGACATTACAAGAGAAGAAATAGTCAAGGTATTAGGGATGATGAAAGATGGAAAGGCACCTGGTATGGATGAGATTCCAAATGAAGTATGGAAATATGGGGGGATAGAATTAAAGGAATGGGCATTGATAATGCGCAATACAGTATGGAGAAGAGAGGGGTGGTTAGAGTTATGGAAAGAAGGAGTAGTGATACCAATAGTGAAGAAAGGCAGAGGGGAGGAGGTTAACGATTATAGAGGAGTGACATTAATGCCAACACTGTATAAAGTATATGTGACTGTTTTATCGGAGAGGTTAAAGAAAGAAGTTGTGGAGAAAAAGATAGGCCACCGAATCAGACAGGGTTTAGAAAAGGGATGGGGGTAATGGACAATATATAAAGTACCCGCGGGTAATAAGTCTTGTCGGCTAATAAGGCCTAAGTGCCAAAAATCATATTTAAAATAACCGCTTTCGCTTAAGGCCACACTAGCAGACTCATATTGCATGAAGATGTCGCTACGAGTTTGCGGAGCGCAATACCCCCTTCCCTGTCACCAGCGTTGCATCATCCATAGTAAGACGCGGCTGCACAGCACGAATAATAAAAAGCGGTCTAAATAAACGGTTAGTATTTTTTGTAATATTACACTTAACTATTTAAAATCGTAGTATTTGTCTTTATTAATACATACTTCGATGGTCGTAACGATTTACATAACGTATTGTGGTCCAAATATTTGTTATTTTGTTTTTCTTGCATACGTGGTGGGCGGTTATTAAGGCCTACTGAATTTAGCCATAGGCCTTATTCTCCTCCTACTTCTTGTATTAAAGTTTGTCGATCGTATAATGTATTTTACATTACTTTTGAGATGCTATGAATGTAAATAAGTATCTTGCGCATATTTTATCAATTGAAGGGTCGGATCGAAGAATGGGATGTGCGCCTGATGGCTTGAAACTGCCCCTGAATGTTATGCAATTTCCCGACAATCTCGCTTGTCCCGTTCGCCCGTGTTTACATTTAAAAAAATGTACAAATCGTTGATTCTCAGAGAACTTCCAGTGAGAAAGTTGTTCCGTAGGGATTAACGAATAAATCTGCGCA
>CAKNXH010059848.1:62188-77489 GCA_932178445.1 Andricus quercusramuli | reverse complement strand
CCACTACTTAACCTTCATTCGTTCGCGTGGACGGTCAAGTGACCGCCTTTTCGAAGTTTAGAATGTTGCGCTCACCAGTGGGCTTTGGGTGAGGTGGGAGGGCCATGTATTCTTTAATTACACCAAAGATATTTTACCTACATGCGGCACGGGTCTAGTTAGGCCACATGCCACAAGGGCGGCGCTACCTTCAGTTTTGTGGCCTCGGCTTTATTCGGTACTTTTCGGCTAAATGCGGCATTGCCGCTTTGTTTAAAGCGATTGTTTCGACCACATACCGCAAGGCGGCGCAATAAACGTCGAGCGGGTATTTAAAATGTTTGCATTATTATGAATTATTTATGTGTATTAAAGGACTGGAACGGACTTTTTCCTATTTGAAAATACTTGAAGTACATATAATTTACTCTTATGACTGGAAAAGGAAAAAAAAATCTTACAATATAGGACGTAATAAAAAATGATGAAGCCATTGAATATAATAATGAAATCAGCATTCTATTCATTACAAATCTGTAAATGACAGGACAATTTTACTATTGCGCAATAAGTTACACATCTTTTCATTTTTCTCATTAAATATTAAAATTAGAATTAGTATAAAAAGTATGATGAATAATAAAAAATAATTCAAAATTAGATGCCGGGTACACAAATTAACGTAAAAAAAATTCAAAAAAACAAAGTGACGAATAATAAAATTTTAGGGCTCTTAATATAACGATACAAGATTTTTATTTGTCGAAAAATAAAAATCCCCAATTTAAAAATATCTGAAATCATAATTTAGAGAATTATATAATTTTTGAATTATGCAATTTTAAATTATATAATTAACGAAACATTAGATTTCCATACAATTTGCAAATTTTCGAAATTTAATATTTGACGAAAATAAACAATTAGTTATTAAAGAAATATTAAATAATAATTATTTATTTTTGTCAATATTAAATTTCGGGAATCAACAAAATTCGTAGAATTTGATAATTGGACAATCATTAGTTCCGTAAATTTCAATTTCGGAGATTATTGAGATTTTTATTTTTGCGGTAAATTAGAAATCCTGTCATTTTAAAATTCAGAGATTTCATAATTCATGAAATTATATTTTCGGAATCCGTCAATTTGTGTATTTATTATCTCTTCACTTTTCATTAGTCCCTACATAAATAATTAATTTAATAAACTAGGATTTATTGTTAGTTTTCGCAGAAATTCTTATAAATGTTTTCAAAGATTATTGAAAAGAAAAAATATAACGTCAGTGGAGATGTTTAAGAAAAAAGTATTTTTTGAAGCAGGTACGTATTGAAATTTTATTTTTAATTTCTAAACTTTCTTCTTTTTTTCTGGTAATCGATCTTTTTTACGCCAATTTACATGCTTACATAATTATTCATAATAAATTCTATAATTTGTTTTAAAAATTGTATAGTGATTTCATAATAAAGTTTTGTATTCAAAACTAAAATGTTGCATCAGTAAAAATTTAATTTTGACTTTTGATTCCCTTCACTTTAATTCCATTTTTACTTCTTATGATGTTTCCTTGAATATTTTATTTCAAATTGTACAAATAGACATGTCTATTTGTAATTCTATATTGAAGAATTTTAGTTTGGGTGGAAAATACTTCAATTTAAAAGTTTTGAACATTGTATAGTTGAATAGCCGGAAATCTTTTTCTTAGGGTTACTTTTTACGAAGAAAAATTACAAAATTTAAAAAATTATTAAATTTGAAAAAAAAAATTATTAAATTCTCTTTTCAATTTTTCTGGTTGGAAAATTGATTTGTAAATAAGAAAACGTTACAAAAAATGTAGTCGGTAGGAGTTATAATTTCTTATAAATAATTTTTTGAATTTTGAGTTTTTGCTCTGGGAAACGACACTCTTAGATTTCAGCAAGTACTATTAAAATATTTAAAACAATTTCCCACGATTTTTATGATTTTTATTTGAAGTTAATCCAAAGAAATAAAATTTCAAATTGCAGTGAAATACTGAAGCACGTAAAAAATACAAGAAAAAAATAAATATTAAATACTGCTTTACTCGAGCTGGAATTTGACATTTTTTAATTATTCTGGATTATTTATTTATTCTTGAGGAATGAAAATAACTTTTCCCCATTTAAAAATATTCTTAGTACATGTAATTTATTCGTATTACTGAAAAAAATTAAAATATAGTGTTATATAAATGAAGAATGAGCAGGTCACTGAAAGGACGATAAAGATAATTTGGTATAACATTTAGATCTAGAAATAATGGGATAATTTTACCACTGTAACACTAATTTTACTGACCGAATCCATTTCAAATCAGGCAGGTTCTATACTCGATGTTGCAGAATCTCTCGGGGACAAAATATGTTGTTTTTTAGAGGAAATTAGGCGATACGTATTTTTGCGATTTGTGAAAAAAATTTTTTTTACAGAGTTATGCGTATTTGAATTTTTGGCGTTGTTTTTCAAAAAAACCCCAATTTTTTCTTCAAACTCGTATAACTTTTGACCTAATTTAGATATTTACGATTTCTTTTAAGATTCTGGTAGAGTTTACCGCCTTATTACGAAATCCGCGAGGAAATTAAAAAAATCTTCAAAATTAACCAAATGGCTGCAGTTTTTCTGAAAATGTTAAAAGTCGATTTTCTCAAAAAACCCACACTTATATTTTTTGCCAATTTTTTTTTGAGATTGTACTATCATAAGAAAAATACCTTGTGAGTTTAATGCGGGCTAAATAACTTTTGTGGGCAAGAGAATTTTTTTTCATAAAATCGAATTTTCGCATTTTTCTTGAAAACAACAACAGATGCAAGAAAATTTTGAGAGAATGGTTTGCACATTTAAAAAAGTTCTACAAAAAGTTCTCTTACGCATTTATGATATCTTGTACCATTTCCGAGAAAAATGAAAAAATTCAATTTTCATAAACAAAAAACTGTCTTCATTCCTGGCTTATGGAAATACCCACCATTTTTGTTGAATATTAAAAATATATATACGTGCATATAAGGAAAACTCCATGTTAGTTTTACGTAGGCTGAACAATTTTTATCATCAGAAAATTATTTTTCATAAATTCGAATTTGGAAATTTTTTGCTGAAACAATTTAAGTTACAAAATGAATGCCAATGCAAGAAATTTTTTGACTGAAAAGTTTTTGTCTGCAATATATTCAAATATATTTCACATTTATCCAGATATTCTCCAACAATGTATAAAAACTTTATCTGAACAAAAACAAAAAAATTGTCTTCATTCCTGGCTTATGGAAATACCCACAATTTTTGTTAAATATTAATCCAGGTAGTATTTATTTATTTTTTAAACTGAGATTCAGATAAAGTTTTTATACATTGTTGGAAAATATCTGGATAAATGTGAAATATATTTAAATATATTGCAGACAAAAACTTTTCAGTCAAAAAATTTCTTTTTCTGGCATTCATTTTGTAACTTGAATTGTTTCAGCAAAAAATTTCCAAATTCGAATTTATGAAAAATAATTTTCTGATGATAAAAATTGTTCAGCCCACGTAAAACTAACATGGAGTTTTCCTCATATGAACGTATATATTTTTTAAATATTTAACAAAAATGGTGGGTATTTCCATAAGCCAGGAATGAAGACAATTTTTTGTTTATGAAAATTGAATTTTTCCATTTTTCTCGGAAATGGTACAAGATATCATAAATGCGTAAGAGAACTTTTTGTAGAACTTTTTTGAATGTGCAAACCATTCTCTCAAAATTTTCTTGTATCTGTTGTTGTTTTCAAGAACAATGCGAAAATTCGATTTTATGAAAAAAAATTCTCTTGCCCACAAAAGTTATTTAGCCCGCATTAAACTCACAAGGTATTTTCCTTATGATAGTACAAACTCAAAAAAAAATTGGCAAAAAATATAAGTGGGTTTTTTGAGAAAATCGACTTTTAACATTTTCAGAAAAACTGCCGCCATTTGGTTAATTTTGAAGATTTTTTTAAATTTTCTCGCGGATTTCGTAATAAGGCGGTAAACTCTACCAGAATCTGAAAAGAAATCGTAAATATCTAAATTAGGTCAAAAGTTATACGATTTTGAAGAAAAAATTGGGTTTTTTTTGAAAAACAAAGCCAAAAATTCAAATACGCATAACTCTTTAAAAAATTTTTTTTTCACAAATCGCAAAAATACGTACACTCGAACTCCAAAGATACGAGAAGTTCGGGAATCGGGAACTCCAAAGATACGAGCGTCAAAGGGGCTCCCACTCCTGCAACGTTTAGATTTTGGGGGTAATGCGTGGTAACGCCCATAGGCCCACTACGCGCACGCGCGCGTATGCAATTTCCGGTGAACAAACGTCGAATTCAAATCAGCGGGCTCTCGCGCGCGCCTCACTCTCGGAAATGGTGGGGGCAAAGGGGAAAAAATTCCGCTCGCTTCTTTGGAGTTGAGATGCTCGTATCTTTGGATTGCTCGTATCTCTGGAGCTCGTATCTTTGGAGTTCGAGTGTATCGCCTAATATCCTCTAAAAAACAACATATTTTGTCCCCGAAAGATTTTGCAACATCGAGTGTAGAACCTGCCTGATTTGAAATGGATTCGGTCTACTGTTGGTTGTACTCATATCAATAAAAATAATAATAGAATGGAAGAAATTGAAGATATTGATTGAAAATCCTAACCTTGAAATTCCATCTTTCTATTTTTATCATGAAAACGTGTGCAAACTTAAAAAACAAAACGTTTTCTTTTAATATTGTATTCCTAGAAAGGATACTTCAAATTTGTTCGTGAACATTCCGGACAATTTAAAGAAACACTTTTATGCAAAAAAAAATATACAATCTATTTTCATATTTCTATGAAAAAAAAGAAAACTAAAAAATACCTTAATATAATATCGAAAAATGTTTTCTTCGACTATTTCATTCGTAAAAAGTATAATACTTCGAACTTTTACGTGAATATTCCGGACAATTTAAAAAATTATTTTTATGCAAAAAAAAATATACACTCTATTTTCATATTTCTATTTCAAAGATAGAAAACTAAAAAATACCTCAATATAATATTGAGCTAATTAATTAATTAATTAGTAATATTATTGATATCGTTAAAAGTCAATGAAAGTATTTAGGCAAAATTATTTTTTGCAAGCAGGTACGTATTAACATTTAATTTTTATTTATATAAATATTAATATATATTTTATAAGGAAAAAAAGGTAAATCAATTATTAAAGTTACAGTAAATCAATAAAAATTTAATTTTGACTTTTGATTCCCTTCACTTTAATTCCATTTTTACTTCTTATGATGTTTCCTTAAATATCCTATTTAAAATTATACAAACAGACATGTCTATTTGTAATTCTATATTGTAGAATTTTAGTTTGATGAGAAAATACTTTAAATTAAAAGTTTTGAACATTGAAAAGTTTAGTAGCCGGGAATTTTTTTTTAGGGTAACTTTTCACGAAGAAAAATTACAAAATTAAAAAAAATTAATACATTTACATTACATACATTTGGAGAAGAATAATTATTGAATGCTCATTTTAATCTTTTTTTTTGTTTGGAAAATTAATTTGAAAATAAAAAAAAAACGTTACAAAAAATGCAGTCAGTAGGAGTTATAATTTTTCAGAAATGATTTTTTGAATTTTAAACTTTGCTCTGTGAAAAGAAACTCTTAGATTTCAGCAAGCACTCTAAAAATATTTAAAGCAATTTTCCACGATTTTTATGATTTTTATCTGAAGTTAATCCAAAGAAAGAAATTTTCAAATTGCAGTAAAATATTAAAGCACGTAAAAAATATAAGAAAAAATAAATTGTAAATAGATTTAAATATTAACATTAATGAAAAATAAAAGTACCGAATAATAAATGCCCGAATTTTAATATTTCAAAAATCCAAATTTATCGAATTGTATGATTTCAAAATTATTCAATTAACGAATTATTAAACTAACTTAAATTTTTTAATTCGCGAAATTCATATTTCAATAATTAGTAAATTAATGATTGAATATTTAAAATAATTATAAATTATTTTAACAATCCCGACGCGCTAGATACTTCAAAGAAGTTTGAAATATTTAATAAATTACTTACCTAATTATTTAATGAATTATTTACCTTAAAATATATTTTCGGAAAATTTTAATTTCTGAATCTTAATTACTTAGAAAATTAATACTTTATTACTTTTATAATTCGTTTATTGTATAATTTGAAAATTATATAATTCAATTTTAGATTCTGGAAATTTAAGAATTTGAGAATTTATAATTCGATATTTCTATTCTTCGTCAATTTATCTATTCGGTATTTACGGTTATTCCCTTAATGTGAAGCAGTTCCAGATAAAAAAGTCAAGTTTAGAAAGGTTTCAATTCGGAAGCAGTATTTTTCATGTAAATTACAAGACTTCCAATTATGCAATATTGATGCAATCTCTAAAATTCCACCGCATACCATTCGATTCTGCGGAAAATTACATAAAGCCCATGTATTGGACAATATTTTCCACCCAACTTGTTATGCAGTATAAATACAAATTTTATAACATTTAATTGTTTATTTATACTTCGTCACCAATTGGTTCCATAAAAAATTGCGAAATGCATATAATTGATGTAATTTCTTCCGTAGAATTGAATGGCATTATTATTTTTCCGAATCTCGCTTACTAAACAATTTGTTTAAAAAATTTAAAAATAAATGTTTTTCTTGAAAAGTCTTCTATTAGTTCTTATGCTATTAGAAATTCAGCCTAAAAAAAGCATTTAAAAAAATTAAAAATCCGATGGACTTACACGGTTTTGACCGCAGTCGACTTTTTACGCTATGTATCTCGAAAAGAATTAACTTTTTTTGAATTTTGTTTATTGAGATCTGTAGAGGTCCATCAAATCTCGAATGTACTTTCTCATTTTTTTTAAGAATTCAATTTTTGAGAAGGTTTTTTCTCTCTCCTGAAAAATTTATCTCGATGGATCTTCATGCTTTTGCCGCGACACCCCGCCTCCATTGCAAAAATTACGCTTCTAATTTAATTAAAATTAAATTAAACATTTCCGGTAAATAATGTATGTATGCAGATCTACGTAAATTCAATATTTTACTGCAATAAAAAATTCCATTTATTTGTATCCATTGATCCTCTAAATCTTCTGCTCACTCACCAGAAGTACATAATTCAAGTCATAGTACTTCCTGGATATTCGTGGGCATTTAGGTAAAATATCTTTGATTACACTTACGAGCGCTAGTTCCGGCACAAGGTAGATTACCCCCCCCCCCACTCATTCCCCTCAGTTCAGTTCCAAACTCAGAGACGCAAGGTCGGGCGGTCTGGTCATAGTCGTGCGAACGCCGACGGAAATTTTTGCCGTCACACTGGCGGTCTGATAACAGTTGTACGAACAGTTTATACAGTTTATACGAAACCTTAAGACAAAATTTAAAACAAATTGAATCAGTTTCAGTTCTAAGAAGCAAACTGGAAAGCTGTAAACAAGGAATTAACGAAACTACCCAAAATTTTAACTTACGATTTAGACAAACGGTTAATGAACTTAAGTACGCAGTAGAATCAGAACACTCAAGTTCCAAGGAAAGAAAAATAGCGATAAACATTGAGGAAAAAGGAAGCGTCAAAAGGTACATATTAAATGTAAGAAGAGAAATTGGACTACAAATTAAAGTACAAAACCCAATTAACTTACAAGAAGCTCAAAATATGGCGATAGAATCAGAGATATGGTTTAAAGAAGCCCAGTCGACACAGCAACGGATAGTTTCACGACCTCCAATGAGTGCTAGTATACGCCGACCCACACCACCACAAATACAACGACTTCAAGCAAACACGACGCCAAGAGTTCCTAACCAGAACATCGCACTGGCTGACCGCACAAAGATGAAGTGTCACAAGTGTGGAAACCTTGGTCATTTTGCAGCACAGTGTTCAGCGAGACCCACAAATTTTCAATACGGTCCATCTTTCAAACGGCCACCCCAGATCAGGACAATTCGGGAACAAGAAGACAACATAATGGACAGCAGTCAAATGACAGAAGAGGAAATAATGGAACAGATACAGTACGAGGACTCAGCCGAGTCTCAACAGTATGTGGACAATTATTATCCATTAGAGGAAGAAGAAGAGATGGCAGAGAATACAACTTACTAGTTGACTCAGGAGCATCAATTAACATCATAAAGGAGAGCGAATTACCTGACAAATTCGAAAAAATGAAATTCCGAAAGAAATTTGCAATGGGCAGTGACCGACACCAGTCATCAGAAGTAGTCTATATACCATACGCAAAGAAAAAACATCTTTTTCATATAGTAGATGACGATTTTCCTCTACCAGAAGCCGGAATTATTGGTCTACCTTTCTTTGAAAAATATCAAAGGTATGCCATAACATCAAAATTCCTAATTTTAGATGACATAAAAATGCCCCTATATAAGAATGGCAACTACATCGCTCAAAATACTGCAAAAATCTGCAGAATAGAAGCAGTAGAGGAAGACGGAAAAGTTTGGATAGAAAAAAATGAATTAATTCCTGATGGAATTTACACCATAAAAAACCACGAAATTAGCTTACCGATTAATAACTATTCCACAAAACCCGTTTTGATACCAGAAACAATAAAAATGGAGAGAATTTTAAAAATACAGTCTCGAGACGAGACTCAGAAAAAAGAAGGAAGCGAGAAGCAAAAGATATTAGATGAAACAACATCAACCAGGATCGTGGAACTTGAAAAAATCTTGCAGTTCACCCATATCGAACCGAGTATAAGATGTCAAATACGCAAGATCATTCATACATATCAGGAAGTGTTTACCTTACCCGGTGACCCTCTACCCTGCACCACATTAACACACCACGAAATCACGCTAAATTCAGGCAAAGTAGTCAATTTAAAATCGCACAAGCTCCCCGAAGCTCACAGGAAATTTACCCTAGAACACACCCAAGAACTTATAGAAAAGGGAATAATTAGACACTCGCAATCACCTTTCAACTCACCACTATGGGTAGTCCATAAAAAAGGGAATAAACTCAGAATGGTTATCGACCATAGACAACTAAACAAAGATTCAGATCAGGATGCCTATTCCTTACCAGCAATAGACGATATCCTAGATCAACTCGGACAAGCAAAATATTTCTCAGCATTTGACATGAGTGCCGGATTTCACCAAATTCCCATGTCAGAAGAGTCAAAAAGATATACAGCATTCTCTACCTCTCAAGGACATTACGAATACAACAGAATGCCCTTTGGCCTTAAAAACGCTCCGGCCACATTTCAACGAATGATGGACAATGCTTTTAGAGGACTTATAGGAAAAGAATGCTTCGTCTATATTGACGACATCGTGATATTTGGGAAAACCATGGAAGAACATAATGGAAATTTAGTCACTGTTCTAGAAAGAATCAAACAACTTCAACTAAAATTAGAACCTTGTAAGTGTGAGTATCTCAGACCCGAACTGGAATACTTAGGACATTCAATCACAGCAGAAGGAGTGAAACCTAACCCAGCCAAAGTAGAAGCAGTTCAAAATTTGAAAGAACCTAAAACCGTCAAACAAATTCAATCATTCTTTGGACTTGCCGGTTATTATAGAAAATTTATGAAAAACTTCTGATCCATAGCAAAACCCTTAACGAAGTTAACACAAAAGGACACTACCTTCGATTGGACACCCAAATGTACAGAGAGCTTTGATACAATAAAAAAGGTACTATGTGAATCACCCGTTTTGAAGCTCCCAGATTTCAAAGATACATTTACCCTAACAACTGATGCTTCTAACTATGGATTAGGAGCAGTATTATCACAACACGGACATCCTTGCTTATTTATATCAAGAACGTTAAATAAAGCCGAGGAAAACTACAGCACCAGCGAAAAAGAATTACTAGCCATAGTATGGGCAGTTAAAAGATTAAGACAATATCTACTTGGAAATCCTTTTAAGATCCAAACCGACCACCAAGCTCTATTATGGCTCCATAATGTCAAAGACCCCAGTTCACGATTATTGAGATGGAGGTTAAGACCCGAGGAATATAAATACGAAGTACAGTACGTGAAAGGAAAAGAAAATAAAGCCGGAGACTGTCTTTCAAGACTTTTTCCCAGCCGAGAAAAAGATTTATTATGAGATGCCTTTGAGAATGCCCTCATAGATGAACTAGAAACAAAGTTACCTGAAATTGAAATTTTAGGGACACCCAGCTCTAGGCAGTTAGAAACACCAGAACCTATAATAACAAAGCCTAACATCACTCAGATTAAAACACTAAAACCCAAAGAAAAAATCAAGGTACTCAGCAGAGAGGAATCAGAATCACCCACAGATTCTGATGTAGAAAACATAGAAGACGAATCACAAGAAACACCCGAGAATCCCCAAGTCAACTGGTACAATGAATTTATGGAATGGCGTTTAGACCCCGTCACCAACGAGCGAGTAAAAATTAAACCAAATGCTATAGGAAAATTATGGAAGCAAATTACTAAAGAAAGTATGCCAAAATATGACGAATAAATTGGTTAAAACATTTAGCTTGGATTATAGATGAAATTAGGGATAGAAAATTGACTCTAGTGCGACTGCAATTTGAAGATCCATTATTCACTCCTATACAAAAAGAACTAATTCAAGAACTGGTACAATTTCTGTCAAATTATTATCCAGATACAGGATTCCATTTATGTTTCTCGAATACTCGAGAGCTCACCAAAGAACGAGCAGCTCGCAAGTTTGAGCGCGCCTAGGGCGCGCGACTGTTGGATCCCGCGCTTCGTGCTCGATCATATATTTATCTTGCGCTTCGCGCTCGATTATGTATTCACCTCGCGCTACGCGCTCGGGCGTATTTACATCGCGCTTTACGCTCGATTCCTCTAGATCTTTGAACTTCGTGTTCGACTTCGATGAAAAGAAAAAGTTTATTTCCAAATATTAGAAAATTATCAAAACCTCTACATATGAAGTGATTGTTAAATTTGTTTTTATTTTAGACTGAAGAGGAAATTTATTTACTCAAGGTTCTATCGACCTTAAGGAACACATTCTCATCCAGATACTTGCGCTTCGCGATTTGTATTTGATTTCAAATCAAGAATAATTATATAAAGTAGGCGACAAATTTTATTAGTTAAAATGTTATTTTAGATTTTCCGTTTTTCTAAAAAGTTATTTCTTTCATTTTGAATATATTCTTACAACGAAAATTGATTTTTCCAAAGTTTTCCAAAAATTTGATTTCTTTTACTGTCAATGTTATTTTCACGAATAAAATAAAAACTATGCATCCTATTGAAACATGATGGATAACAAATTTGTACCTCTTCTTTGAATGAACAAATGTTGTCTCTGTCATGTTTTTCGTAGCTTGTGTTATTCGTCTAAAAATTTATTTTTTCTATTTTCAATGCTGTTTTTTATGAATAAAACAAAAACTACGCGTCATATCAAAAAGTGAATGATAACAAATTTGCAGATCTTTTTTAGGTGCATAATTTTGGTCCAGTCATCTTTTGTCGTATCTTGCACAGTTTCACAGCAAAATGAAATTTTTGATTTCTCATTATTTTGTTGTGCGCTCAGAATTAAAATTTTTTATTTTTTGAAAAATTCAAAAAGTTGTTATGAAAATATTGTAAGGTGTTCAAAAATCAACGTTTTTCTTCTCCTGACTTTTTTTCATAACGTGCGTTTTTCGGCTTAAAATGTTCATTTTCGTTTGTTTTTTGGAATTTTGAAAAGGCTATAACTCTGGTAATTTTTTTTTTATCTGAAAAAGTCATTAGGATATTTTTTTTCTCTTTTTGCTTACTACTACTAACCGTCCATAGAATTTCCAAATCTTGAAAAAAAGTGTTCTCAAACATTTTCAAAATGTGCTCACTTTTTGCATTTTCATCCGAAATAGCTGGTTAAGGAACTTGTTCTTTCTTTTTAGGCCCTAAAAAAGTGTGCCAAAGCACAACCCAATCTGATTATTTTTTCGAAAGTTATCGTGCCTACAGACAGACAGACAGACTACAGACAGACAGACACCTTAGTAAAAACCTTTTTTTTCTAGCTCAGGGGGTCTCAAAACGTGGAGATTTGATGAAAACCGACCAAGTCAAATTTTACATAAAACCAATACCTTCTCATTAGAATGAGAATGTAATTATGTCAAAAAATGTCCTATTTGTCAATTACAGAAAACCACCAGAACAACCAACCAAGCATCCAGCGTCGTACCCGACATCCCAACAAACCCCAATGACAAAATTGCCTTAGACATCTTTGGACCTTTACCAGAAACCCGGAAAGGTAATAAATAAATACTAAGTATCCAAGATAGATTAACAAGGTATACTGTCCTGCTGCCTTTGCAGAACGAAACAGCAAGTTCAATCATTGACGGATTACTGGAACACTATATCTATATCTTTGGTTCACCTAAGACTATTTTATCCGATCAAGGACAAAACTTTTTATCTGAACTAATGCAGCAATTCGAAGAAGCACTTAGAATTCAGCATATAAAAACAACAGCCTTCCACCCCCAATCGAACGGTAACATCGAGAGAATGCACTCTACTTTAAAAAACCTAATTAAAACCTCAATGGCCGAAAATAATAGCGAATGGGATGATAACTTAAACTTTATTATTAGTTTTGCAATAAATACCATGAAAAACACAACTTTAGGAACAACACCCTTCGAAGCTACGTTTGGTAGAGAACCCAATATCCCATCTACAATAGCCCCTTCAACTAATCTCACATACCAACACTTGATTAAAAAATGGAAACTACAGCACGACCGTAATATTATGAAAATGCAGGAGAGAATAGAATTAGAACAAGAAAAGACTAAAAAGCGATTACACGAAGGAATAGTAAGAGCAGATCCGATTTACAAATCAGGCGATAAAGTAAAAATTAAAAATAATACTAAAGCCAATAAACTAGACCCTAGTTGGAAAGGTCCATATGAAGTAATAGATCTAATAGATAACAACAATATTAGATTGAGGGACAAAGACAAAATAATCCGAATACATATTGACCAAATAATGCCTTATTTTTCAGATGAAGGTGTTAACACTAATCTGCGCGATAATAATCTCGAATAGAGCAGGTTGCGTATTAGAAGAACTTAAGGGAAACGTGTATGTCGAAGAAATAAAAAAGGTACATCTCTTCCATGAAGAATGGAGATTAATAATAGGTATAAACTTAACCACGACGGAGCAAAGATTAGAAGCAATAGAACACACCCTAATGGCAGCAGAACGAGCTTGCGGAACTTCATGTGCATCAAAAGAAGAATTAAGGTTGATTAAAGGGAGATGTAACCGATTGACCTCTAAAATAACAATCCTTCACAAACTGCTCGGAAAACAAAGACAAAAAAGGGGTTCAGCTAATTTCATCGGCGATATCTCTAAAACCTTATTTGGAACACTATCTGAATCCGACCTGTCCCAAATAAATTCAGAATTCGATAGATTATACGCCGACAATAAAAATATAGCTTCAGTATTATCAAACCATACAAAGATTCTTAAACTAATATTAGATTCTTCATCAACAGAATATTCATCAATAAAGCAAGAAATCGGAAAGGAACTTGGTTTAGCACATAAATTAGGACAAACAGTAAATAATAATACCAAGGACAATTTTGTTAATACTAAGCTCATACTGATCACACTTTTAGTAGACGAAATGAATGAGGATATTAATACTGCTATTGATGCTATCAATGATGGCAAACACGGGATAGCACACCCGCAAATTTTAACACCTGCGATTTTGAAAAATACATTACAGGAGTTCGAAGACCATCATAGAACACGTTATCACTTTGATAATACAGAAGGAAACTATCAGCACATCCTCGATATCAGTTCCCTCTCCATAGCGATAGTTCAAGGACTTTTCACTTATATTTTAGACATACCCGTTTTAGAAAAGGAAGAAGGATCTCTACAAAAAATCACTCCTATTCCTCAAAAGAAGGGTAATCTTTACTTGACTATTATACCTGACCATGAATTAGTAATTAAATTCAGAGACACTTACGTTCCCACAGACAGACAGACAGACAGACGACTGAAAATTATAAAACAATAACAAGTTACCTGATTTGCAAACGAAACCAGCCGAATCTTAAAATAACGGATAGTAAAACTTGCGAAGCAAGCCTCTTCAAAAGATATGCCGATTTAAATTGTAATCAGTCTCCGTATTTACTACATAAGGAAACGTTCATACCTATTTCCAATGGATATATTATAATCCCTCTTGTTAAAACAAATCTAGATATAAGTTGCGTTAACAATTTAACGGTTGTAGAAATAATCAATCCTGTTAAAATAACAGGCAATAATTGTAAATTATATAATAATTATGACCAGATAGACCTACTAAACATTTAGAAGAAAAGCAAACCTATTGGTTTAATGTAACTTACGATATTAATTACGACGAACATGACTTAAAAAAGCTAGAACAAAAGTTGATTCAACTACCCAAACAGGTAAATAACGATGAACTTAAGGCTCATGTAGTGGGTATTCCAACCTACAAAACTCACCTCAAAAAATTGGTTTCGAATGCTGGCGCACCGAAAGGATGTCAGGGGGCAATTTTTTTCCCCACGAGAAGCACATATCCATATTTGAGGGGGAAAGTCCCTCCGGAACGTCAACACTCGAGATAAATATTAAAAAAATAAAAACTTTTTTCAAATATCGAAAGAAAGTAAACAGAAACAGTACAATCAGCGCCGCCTGGTGACCCGATCGATCACTAAATCGATTTAAAAGGACTTCTGGCGCCATATTCAAAGTAGAAAAAGCATTGAAACATATGTAGGAGTTTTTTTTTTCTTTCTTAATTTTTTTCTTAATTTTCTTAATTTTTCTTAATTCTTAATAAGTTATAATATATTATTTGAAAAACATAACAAATAAATATTATTATACAAAAACATAAGAGAAAAAGAAGGAAAAATATATTCAACGCAAAATACTGACTGATAAAATAGATAAATAAAACTTTCAACATTTTCTTCTAATTCTGAGTTGATCTTATAACATTCCCCTCACACGACGCACACAGAAGAAATAATTTACATACAGCTAAAAAAGATTTGGTAAAGATTTTCCAAATTTGTAATTAGCAAAAATAAGCATTTTCCACAAAATGCAAAGTTATTGTGTTCATGATTTTTTTCAGAGAA
>CAKNXH010059848.1:0-30140 GCA_932178445.1 Andricus quercusramuli | reverse complement strand
CCTCCTCCTCCTCCTCCTCCTCCTCATCACCCTCCTCCTCCTCCTCGTCCTCCTCCTCCTCCTCATCCTCCTCTTCCTCCTCCTCGTCATCATCCTCCTCATCATTATCATCATCATTATCCTCCTCATTATCATCATTACACCCCTCCTCCTCCTCAGCATCTATCGCTTCCTTATTTATCTTCTCTCCTTTCATCTCTTGTTCATCTATCATCTCTTCATCAATTTTCTCATAATTTAGCTTATCTTCTTTACTCTCATCACTATCTATATCATGCTTTCCAGTAACATCCTCCTTCTTGTCTTTCGCTGCATGCTGATCCATATGCTCATCGTCTTTCTTCATAACTTTGACATTATGCTCCATTTTATTGGTTGAAGCATCTTCATTGAAAGTCTCAAAACTTAAATTCTTGTTCACATTGAAAGCTGAATCATATTTACGTCTGATTCCGGTACATATTTGGTTTCGTACCTTTGGACATGTCAACTTCATTCTTTCTGGTATTAAATTTTCTTTGAGAGCAGCACACTTTTGCTTAAGGACTTCGCACAGCTCTGTAATTACTGAACTATTACTATCATCACTTTCGTCATTGTTCTTGATATTACTTTGAATCATTTTAGGAATATCATGAGACAATTTGAGGGGAACAAATTCATAGCTTTCAGATTTATCATAGCTATTCATATGGGAAGAGAGATTCTGTGCTTTCATGCATGAGCACATCTGATGTCTCTGCAAGTTATCTACTCGTGAAAAAACTCTTGAACAATTGTGACAAGTAGAAGCCATCTTAAGATTGTACAGAGATTAACTGACAATTATGTCCAAACGCGTCAATGCTCATTTCAATACTGACGTTATATTCATCTGCACTCTCTTAATATATGATTTGAGCCTCCCGCAATTCTTCAATGATGGAAACTATTTCATTACTGTGACTCAGATTTCCTGCTGCTTGTGATGCCAACAGTAAACGAAGACGATCGACTAGCTCATTTGGATCATCCCAATAAATGTAGTCTGGTATTGAGTCTTTCCTTGCTATCATGAGGTTAGGTGGTAAACTCCTTAATCGTTTCTTTTTCTTTAATGAACTTCCAGTTGTTGATAATCGTTTATGTGGAAAAAGTTTCACTATAGTATTTTTATATTTTGCAGTATTGTTTGAGCGAATAGGTGAAGTAGGACTATAATTCTTCTTGTGTGCGTTTGTTGCTATAAGAATTTCTTCATAGTTCTTTAGATCATCAGGGCTTATATAAATTTCATCAGGGTTTTGCTTGAATAAAAGTTCCAATAAACCAGTGGTTTTCATGTAAAGTCTTTCACCAACCTTGATATATTCTCTACCAAAGCTAATAGGCGTATCACCAATCATGAGTGTACCATCACTAAGTTTCCTTACACCATAAACCATATCTAAATATTTTTTCCTATTTTTATTTAATAGTCCAATAAATTTATTTGTCAACTTGTCATGATTATCAATAGGTTCAACGTTTTCTTCAATCATTGTTTTATCATGCTCCAGATCACCATCATCATCACTATCACCATCAGCAGTCATGAAAGAAAGATTATCATTTTCTTCTTCTTTGTCTTCATCTTCCTTTTCATATTTTTCAATTTTATTTTTCATTAATTCATTTTGTTTGATTGATTTATCTGATATATCTACTAGCTTTTGTAGTGGTGTGACTATAGGTTTAAAAGTCTCTCTCAAAATACTTTCGGCAGCTTCTTTACCCAACCTAAACGCCTGATGTTTACGTCGAATTTCATCACTAGCATTTGCTATTTGACTCAGTATATCTCGTTCCTTTCGAAACATTTTGATGCGTTGGTATCTCAGACTATACTGACCTAGTCACAATCAAGGAGTATTATTTATAGGAGAAGGATAATGATGCTAATGAGGAGCAGGATAATGATGATGATAATGAGGAGGAGGAGGAGGAGGAGGTGGTGGAGGTGGAGGAGGAAGAGGTGGTGGTGGTGGAGGAGGAGGAGGAGGGTGATGAGGAGGAGGAGGAGGAGGATGAGGAGGAGGAGGATGAGGAGGAGGAGGAGGAGGGTGAGGAGGGTGAGGAGGAGGAGGAGGAGGGTGATGAGGAGGAGGAGGAGTAGGAGGAGGAGGAGGAGGGTGATGATGATGAGGAGGAGGAGGAGGAGGAGGAGGAGAAGCTATCCTATCGTGAACGTTGTATATTGCTTCATACGGATCCCAACGATCTTGTGCATGAGCTGCAATTTTTTATTAATATTGGCCATTCACTACAAATCCCTGAGTGTCAAGCAATTATTAAGAAATTGCGTCAAAAACATGTGATATATTAGAGAATACTTTTATAAATCTAGGTCAAGATTTTTTTTTTACAACGAATGTGATCTATTAAAACTAGTTTAAGATTGTTCTTGAATAAAAATTTGTATTAAGCGAATAAAACTATGTGTATTTATTCCTAATTCCCTATCCTGTTAGAATAAGTCAATGAATTAATTAGTTCATTATTGAATTATCCAAGTTGTTAATTATTTTTATCTAAAATTCGTTTCTTTCTTAGTTCAATAATTTTTTACCTGACTTGATTACTTTTATTTTGGTTAAAATATTTTTTAATTAAATTTAATTACTTTTGTTTTGGTTTGATTAGTTTCCGTTTAATTTAATTATTTTTCATCTTAGTTTTATTAGTTATAAGTTTTATGTAACCCTAATTAGTAACTACTGATTATGGTAGAAACTTCATACTGCGCATGCGCGAATGATCATGCACTGAGCGATAAGACTGATGCGTGAACCACAGACTTTGCCAGTTACGCATAATTCTCGAGCTTTCAATATATAATGCGTTGAAAACCGAGTTAACTACTTTTTAAGATGGCGGACATGCACTAAATCTGACTTTTCTTGTTCAAATTGAGTTGTATTTTATGTATTAATTCCTTCAAAATAGCCTTAGGTTCTGAGCGCGCGAAATTCAAATTGATAAAATGTAGGTTGATTCAAGTACAGTATCGGATTGCGCATTGTCGTTCGAACACCATCGAAGTAATTTAAAAATGTTGAACAAAATGTGAAAAATAAAAAATAAATTAATTAAATTTTAATTTTTAACCAATGTTCTTCATATTTGTTAATTAGTTTGAGTTATGATAAGTATG
The DNA here is from genome assembly GCA_932178445.1 of Andricus quercusramuli. Lineage (NCBI taxonomy): Eukaryota > Metazoa > Arthropoda > Insecta > Hymenoptera > Cynipidae > Andricus > Andricus quercusramuli. The sequence continues at coordinate 26,968 of CAKNXH010059848.1, read as the reverse complement.
AATTGTTGTCCAAATATTATCGGACTCTCTCTGTCTAACTTCCATGATAGAAAGAGAGACGTGTTGAAAAATTTGTTTCGAATTCGCATGCGTCTTGTTGCCTAATCTCACATTGATTCGCTAGTTGATGAATTGAAGCGCGGGAAATTTAAATTGATAAAATTTAGGCTACTTGAAACAGTTTCTCGTGTACTTTGCAACACAGCATTCAATTTAGTACGTGATCTCGATAAATGAGTTCATGTTTCGCATTCACAATGATCTTTCACACCCCGGGGCGTGGATACCCCCACTTAGAGAAGGAGTTCAGGTTGGAGTGGGTGAAGGGACCCCTCGATGCAGAGATTCTAGTGGTGCTGTTTCCAGAAACTCTAGGAGCCCTTTTTGCTGATGAGATGAAGCGCGCGCATATTTAAAATGAGAATATAGAAGAAAGTATTTTGGGCAGGGCCTATTGATGCATTAAATTAGAAATAAGAGGAGAGAGTGTAGCTTTACCACTTTTACTATAAAAATATATGAAGAAATGGTCGGGTAGGGGTTTCATCAGTCTTTAACATTTTATAAAGTCGAGGAAATCCCAAGGCTGGTGCTCAAGGTCGGTAAGTTAGAACCCGGACGTACCAACCGAGGATCAATGCATGCCAGGAATCTGCATTACCGACTGATTGCAATATCGACTGTCGGTAACTTGCGATGGTGGCGCCATGTGTTGGTACATTTCACATTGGGAATCTGTGTGTAAGGAGACTCTCTGATGCAGACTCTAGTGGCACTGTTCACGGATTAGATAGAGCGCGCGAATATTCAAAATGAGGATATAGGAAAAAGTATTTAAAAAGGGCTTATGGATACATTAAATTAGGAAAAACAGGAGAGGGGGTAGTGTCATAACTTTTAATACAAAAAAATATATAAAGAAATGGTGGCGTAGGGGTTTCATCAGTCTTTAACATTTTTATAAAGTCAAGAGAATCTCAAGGCTGTGGTTTAAGGTCGGTAAGGTAGAACCCTGACGTATCGACCGAGGATCAATGTATGACAGGAATCTGCATTACCGACTGATGGTAATATCGACTGTCGGTAACTTGCGACTGTGGCGCCATCTGTTTGCACATTGGAAATCTGCATTACCGACTGATGGTAATATCGACTGTCGGTAACTTGCGACGGTGGCGCCATCTGTTGGTACATTGGAAATCTGCATTACCGACTGATGGTAATACCGACTGTCAGTAACTTGCGACGGTGGCGCCATCTGTTGGTACATTGGAAATCTGCATTACCGGCCGAGGCCACTTACCGAATGTCGGTAACTTAGCATGGAACAGAACCTGCTCGGTCGGTAAGTGGTCCAGAACCCGCTTTGCTATACTACTATTGCATACCAATTCAAAATGGCGGATGAGAGGGATATTGAAATCCCACCTTACTAAGGAAACTAAGAAATCTAAAGAAAGTCAAAATAGCTCAAAAAAATAATTTTGACATGTTTTTTTAAATTAATAATTGAACTTTGAAATGTAAATATTGCCTAATCAATGACAATAATAAGATTAAATAAATTAAGTCTGAAAAGAAACATTGTTCATGGAGATCTAACACATTCAAACAAACAAAAAAATATAAAAATTCCTCGAGGTGGTAAAGTAAATTAAAAAAATTCATTAAAAACCAATCAATCAGTAATAATTAGGATGCTTTCACGTGGTTGTAGTATTGCCGGTGGTTCGCCTATGCTGATGAGCTTTCAATGTAGCCATCAGGGGATCATGTAGTTGATCCTGCAAGTTGTTTACATTCTTCACGTAAACAGCGACACTGAGAGACGTTTTAATTGTTTCTTTCAATTCAACACTACAAGGGGTCACGTATAATTAGGATGCTCTTGCGTGGTTGTAGTACTGCCGGTGGTTCGCCTATATGCTGATGAGCTTTCAATGTAGCCATCAGGGGATCATGTAGTTGATCCTGCACGTTGTTTACATTCTTCACGTAAACAGCGACACTGAGAGACGTTTTAATTATTTCTTTCAATTCAATACTAAAAGGGATCGCGACCAATTAGGATACTCTCGCATAGTCTATAGTACTACTATTGGTACGCCTATGCTGATGATCTTTCAATGTAGCCATCAGGGGATCATGTAGTTGATCCTGCACGTTGTTTACATTTTCTACGTAAGCAACGACAATGAATTTCAGTTGCAATTTATGACTGTAGTTACTCAGGGGTTTAAATCACAGTTTTCGATTTAAGTTATGATTAAAAACAATATTTATGATATTTGAAAAAATGTAGTTGAAACGTACGCATCAAGCGTACGAAAACGAGCGCGAAGCGCCGCGCGTGCAGTGCGCAATGAGAATGTGCCCGCGCTGCGGGCATATTTTTTTCTGAGGCGTTTCACGATTCGTGCACAAACAACTTTGATCGTTTCGGGAGTCGAGCGAATTTTGAGCAAGCGAAAACTGTCAGCGAGAAAGTTGGTCAGGAAGGTTGTGAAAAGTTTTCTGGAAAGTTTTAGATCAATTGAAATAGTAGTTAACAAACTGTTAATGTTTTAATTTTGCAGCGCCATCGATTATCTTCCGCGTAGGCTGCGCTCCGCCTGCTATGCCATTTCCCTTTCGTGGTAGGCGTGACTCGCTCGGTGAGGAAAGCAGTAATGTGAGGTAGGGGGTATAGATCTTTTTTATTTTTGTATTTATTTTTATTCAAATGATATGATATGTTCATTCCGCAACACTGCTCCGACCCAGGTTGCTGATAAATCTCTCTAGCGATCACCCCAAGGTGAAGAACCTCACTAGGTTGGTATGTGGTTACGTGGGGTTCCTCACTTTGGCCCATTATTATCCAAGGTCTTTTGTTTCAGGTGTCATTCACTCTACTGTCGCTCTTTTTATAAAATATTTGTCACTACACTTTTCTGTCCTGGCATACTTCTCTAGCTTCCTTCACGTCCATGCATTTTTTCATACAAGCTCTCGTGTTTCTATGGCTTCTTACGTCTCTCCGGATTAAGGTCTCATTCGCAATACAATACGATATGGAAAATCATGATTTATAATCTTTTTTTTCTTCATGTTTAAAATATTTCAATGTTGCCGCTTCTAGAAACATGAGCTTCATAAAAGTCTTAAGAATAAAGAATCTGTACACGTTTCCTTTCTTGTATCCTGCATTACCTCTGCCTCACCTCTATTTGTAAATATACATGCATACACTTTCTTCTTTTTTCACCCACAAAAATTATCGTTGACGTATAAATTAATATTCTATTTTTTTAAGTTATATCTGAATAGTGAATACGTATTATAAAAGCTGTCAAATATTTCATAGTATAAGTGCAGTTAAGGTTTTTATTTGAAAAAAATTAAAGATAATTTTCAGAATAAATTTTAAGGTAATAATAATGGGCTTCAACGAAAAAAAGTCTGTTTAAATTAACCAGTAAATTGACCTAAAATTATTTTTTGAGTAAAAGTTACAACTCTCCTATTTTATTTTAATAATTTTCCATTTTAATGATAAATATACGAGATACGATTAGTATCTCTTGAAAACAATATTAGATTAATTATAAAAATTATTTTTAATTTTTTCCAAATAAAAACCTTCACTGCATTTATATTATGAAATTTTGGCAGCTTTCATAATATGTATTCACTATTCAGATATGGGTAATTGTCAAATTGTAGGCAAATTTCAGCACCTACAGTGGCAATCATATTATTATTAGGAATTAAATTTTTCATAACGGAAATTGATCTTATCACATGTAACTATTTTAAATCCAAAAGGGGCAGTTATGAAAATAAGAAATAATAATGAATCCATGGGCACGCGCATATAATCAGTCGTACGCTGTTCTATTGTACCGTACGGTAATGATACGAGAAAGATGTTAAAGTTTAACCTTTTTCATTCTTTATAAAAAAATAACAAATTTTAATTATAAAAAGTCACCTACTTATGAAAGAAAACACCACCAAGCAAGTAACGGAATTGTTTTCATAAATTTTTTTCACTCCGAAAATGGTTTTTAACGCACGTACGGTAATGACGTTTTTGTTGTCAAGATGCACTTTTCAGTTTTAATATCGGATTCACAGAAAAGAGAGTTAATATTTTAAGCTCAATTTTATAAAAACTTGTATTAAACAATACGCCTAATATTTTTGTATTTATTACTCAACTGTAACTACAATATTTTACTAGAAAAACAGACGTACGGTAATGATTTCTGAAATGGAAAAAATTGAGGGACAGACATCAAGGCTTTTAAAATATTATTTATTTGAATTAAAAAAATGTGCATACATTAAATTTATGTTCATGTGAAGTTTACAAACTTGATACGTTAAGCGTTTTTCAGATTACTGTCTAAAAAAACGGAGAAAATCAGTTTATCCTTGTGCAAAGTGAGGTTGGGACGCCGTACGGTAATGACGTTTCGGGTGTTCTTATATTCAATTAAAGTAAATAGGAACAGAAATGAAAAAAAGGAACTGCCCATTCTGTAGAGGATGATAATATGTGTTCATTAAAATTTAAAAAAAATCGGCACGAGCTTCTAAGTTAATGTTATATTATTGGGACTTCAAGTTTGCCTTCAATTTGACAATTACCCATATAGCTTTAAAAAAATAATTAAAATAACATTTTATTTTATATTAAATAATTAATATTCAACAATAAAAATCTGTGCTGAATGTAGCATTTCTGCTCTAATTTTGTTATTTTATTTATCTTATTAAGTTTATTTATTAAACCTTTTCAATTCAATGCTAACGAAAATTGAACATAAGTGATTCTAAATCATCAGTACCCATTTAATTTAACTTAGAACAAGTCCTGATTTTTAGTATTTTAAATAAAAATTATCTGTATCTGACCGGCTTCTGCTACGGAGTAGCAACTAACACTGTAATAACGTCTTACCGTCGACCGGGCCGCAGCCTACGGCCATTTTGCAAGACGGCGTACAAATGGACTAATGCACGTTTAGAAAAGTTAATATAATGAAAATTAGCTGGAAAACATTTCTTACCTTCAAGGGATCACTCAAGAACATATTCCTGAAGCGGCCGAGCTGAATTTTTAAATGTACAATTTTTCCTAAATTCAGAAGCCCGAAAACTGCATGGGAAGGATCATTCCTGTCACGCCTTTTATTAAATGATGGAAAAGTCTAAAAATAATGAATTATGGGTCTTTACATCAGTCTGATGTTACTTGTTTCAATAGGAAGTAAAAATAATTATTTTAATTGTATTATTTTGTAATTTTTCATGATTTTGCTAAAAATTGCGATCTTAGCTTACATTTTTTATATTTAGAATTGAATTTAGGAAGTAAAAATCACAACCACTGGCAAAACATACAAGAGCATTCCTTTGTGAACAAAAGTGACAGGTAATATATTTTGAATTTATATTTGACGAATAATTCAGGATGTTTTCAAATAGTGTGACGGGAATGACGGTTGTGTGACAAGAATGAAGGTGACTGGACTGATGAGGGAGCCTCATAAATATTAAAGTACTAATATAAGGACAAAGGTTATTACGAAGATCAAAGTACACAATGGCTTAGTACAAAATGGTATTTATTCACTCTGGGAACGGCAGGCTACTACAATCTTTCGAAAATCACAAGATATAAATAAATAGTAGCGATTTGTTTACAGCAACCTGTGAGTGAATCGGGTACCTACCTATCCAAGTATGACTTTTCGAAACTAGAATTGGAAGAGATCAGACGCAGGACGTTTTTATGTGAAAAAGTAACATGAACATAAAGGGGAAAATCAAAGATTGCAAAATAACTCAAAAATATGAAATGAATAAATAGTATACAGGGTAAGGAGGGGCAGCGCCGACCGGTGGGGCAAAGGCGACTTTGCTTGTAACATTTATTTATTTCAATTACATTCCCCGCGACCCAATTAGATTATTTAAAGGGTAACATGATAACAGAACATATAAACGCCTTATAAGAAAAAAAAAACTAAATTTATATGTATACAGCTCAATTGCAGCGGCGATTACATGTGGAAAACTCAAGTTTTAAGACAAAGCGAAAAAAAAAATTGGAATGGTTCAAAAAATTAAACAAGTTGAACACAATGAGGCTGCCGTGCAGTATAAGATTATCGCTATCAAAAAGGATAAACAATAATGTATTAAAGAAAATTATTATAACGCATTTCTAGCCTGAGTTACATATGTGTTAACGTCTCTTAAAAAAGCAGGTTTTGTCACAGAAAAAAGGTCGAAATTATTGGTTGGAATGCTAGTAACAAGTCTGTTTATGTTAGTGCACATATAATAAATAGGTGCCCTCTGACCTATAGCACTTTTGGGTGGAGGTGTATAAAAAGGAACATAATGTCGAGTAACAGATCAAGGCACCTTAAAAAATATCTGTTGTAAAATAGCCGGTACATCTACTCCGGATCGCAAAATTTTGAACATATCAAGGATACGACGCTCTGCAAGCGTTAGGAAATCAAAACTCGCACACATAGCTAGGTAGTCTGAGCCTCGAGGGGGGTAGGTTCTGTCACGTTTGAAAGTAATATATTTAATGAACCTTTTTTGAACACCTTCAAATTGAGTGGCGTATTTTGCATGTATCGCGTTCGAGATTATAGAGCAATATTCGAGCCTTGATCTTACCATAGCATTATAAAGCATAGTAATAGCGGAAATGTCACTAAAAAGTTTGGTAGAGTCAAGTTATGAACCCAAGCGCCCTCGAGGCAGAGGATACTATTGCTTGAATCTGATCTGCAAAAAGAAGTTTAGGGTCGTATAATAGTCCAAGGTCACGGATAGAGAAAACTCTTTCCAGCGGGGTAATGTCAATCTTGTAATTATGAAAAACTGGGCTGTCTGACCTTGAAAAAGTCATGACGCAGCATTTTTTAATATTTAAAGGCAATTTATTGTCATTACACCACTGGAAGAGGACATCAAGATCGGACTGGAGTACATCGTAATCTACTTGGCTCGTTATAGTTCTAAAAAGTTTCACATCATCTGCATACTTAAGAATATTGTATTTTATGACTGAATCAATGTCATTCACGTAAATATTAAAAATTGGCGAACCAAGAGCCGAGCCTTGAGGAACCCCTGACGTAGAGTAAAAAGTTTTTGATGAGAAACCTTGTTGCATTACACGGTTAGACCTATGTGATAAATAGTTAATCAGTAACTGCGTTACATTACTAAGGATATCGATATTGGTCATTTTCAATTTAAGAATTGTGTGATCGATTCTGTCGAAGGCTTTTGAAAAATCAGTATAAATCACGTCAACCTGGTAACCTTTTTGTAGAGCGCCAATAAGATATTGTGTGAAGCACATAAGGTTGGTGACCGGAGACCTCTTTTGTACACACCCATGTTGTTCATCAGTAAGAATGGGTTTAATTGCTGCATGAATTAAAGGGGCTATTGAAAACTCAAAAACGTTTGCGAAGTTCGAAATTATGGCCACAGGACGGTAATTAGCTATCTTGGATTTGTCACCAGTTTTAAAGACAGGCACGATCTTGGAGGTCTTCCAGGCGACTGAACAAGCCTGTTTTAAAGGCAATATTAAAAATTATAGCCAGCGGTTCGGATAATACAGAGGCGCAATCTTTGATAAAAAAATTGGAGATTTGATCAACAGCGGCCGTTTCTGAAGCTTTGAGAGTCTTGGCTGCGGTTGCTACATCATTACCTGTTAAAAAAATGAGCTCTTTAGCATGAAAATCAAAAGGGACGTACGGGGTTTCCTCAAGTGCATCGGAGACTTGAAACGCACTAGAAAAAGCGTCAGCGAACGCATTCGCAATCGACAGCGGATCGCTCAATGTTGTCAGGCCGCAATACATAGACTTTGATTGCCTGGTGTTCGATTTGCCATTGTTTATACATTTCCAGAAAGATTTAGGGTTGACTTTTATGCCCTTCTCAATACTACTGATGTAACGGAGGTGATCTCTTTTTATTGTTTTGCTAATGTTGTACGAGACAAGTTTTATCTTATCTATGTCATAAGTCGGGTCATTATAATTATATTATATGTCATTTATAAGAGATTGAGAGAACCATGGAGGGTATTTTTTATGCCGTAAGGTCTTAAATTTGAAAATGGGCACACAGTCCCTGATGAGTTGGAATAAAAAATCAGTAAAAGCGAAATAGGCCTCCTCCACGTCATCGGTAAGCTTTAAGAAAGACCAGTCAATATTAGCTAGACCTACATACAGTGCGGAGAAATTATCTTTCTTAAAATTAAACCTAGGGCGATTCGCTTCAGGGACGGCGCTAGCAAACCTTAAAGAGTACCTCGGTTTAAAGGTAGTATCGAGTGATGAAGCGGGATGGTAAGAATCTTCCGGGACTAATGGTATAAGAGCCTTAGATACATGACATTGAAAATTCGTAAAAGCAAGGACCAAACATTGATTATTTTTATTTAAGACTGCATTTCTTTGCACCAGGTCAAAAGACTTTATAATATTGAGAAAAAGACCAGATTTTTTGTCATTCAAGTTGCCAAGTGTGAAATCTATGAATTTAGGAGCGTTAAAATCACCAATAATCGCTATATTAGGACATTGAAGGTCATGGAGGTCTTGTAGGTTGTCAAGAAAGGTTGAGAACTGTAAAGATGTAACATCAGGCGGACAATAGATTGCGAGTAAAATTGGCGGAACAGATTTTTTTATTATTTTTAGGCCTACGATGTTAATATTATTATCAAGTTCACGAATAGGTTCTAGGTTAATATTAGTAGCATGTAAAACTGGTTGCACCCCTACAAGCACTCTACCCCCTCTTTGGCCAATCCGGTCATCCCTAAAAACATCTAAAAGGTTGCCATAGAAAACATTATGGTCCGGGATGGTAGGTTTCAACCAAGACTTGGTGACAATAATAAGGTCGTAGTGATGAACATCGGGGAAATTGTGACCTACAGTAAACTTAGTGTTAAGGCCACGAGTGTTCTGGTAAAAAATAGACAATTTTACCTGATTTAAATGTTCTGTTGCCGTGGGTTGGCGTTTGTACTGTTCGGGATAACTCTGACGACAGTTGGAATACCACGGCGATTCTGGATGCGTAGATTCTTTTCTCCGGTACTGATTCTGGCTTCTAGTTCCTTCTTGGCCTGTCTGTATTCTTCTTGCTGCAATTGTGTCCAGTCGATAGAGACACTCATGTCTTTCAATTGAGATGGTATTTGTTGGGATAGTCTCGCATTCACGAAGGCCTTCCGAACTCGCAGAGCAGACTGTTGAGTTGTGAAGATCACTTTGACAGATCGGGGCCTTGGAATTGTCTGGGAAAATTTCCCGATACGCCAGGTTTTAAATTCATCCAAAACAATCTTATCGGACAGGAAGGATTGAAGGAGGTTGAAAATATTTAATTTATCTTGAGCTTGAGGGGAATCACACTGAGGTGTGAGCACAGGCGTAGCTTCTGGGAGGCCAAAAATTATTAAATTATTTTTTCCTTCCATACGGTCTTCGAACTCAAGGAGGATATTGGAAGATAGCCCCTGCGACGGTTCAGAGTGGTCCTGACCCTGAAGTTCAACGACTTTAACCTCCAGATCTTCGATCCTTGTTGTGTTTCCGGCAATATTGGAACCACAATCTGAGAGCCTAGTGTTAAAAGCTTTAAGGTCTTGCGATAAGTCAGACACAGCTTTATTTACCTTCCTCAAATCAGCTGACATTGATTCTTTCATGGTAGAAAATTCAGCACGAATTAAGGCCAGCAGATCGAGTGATCCAGGAGAGGAGGGGGGCCACAGCATTTTTTGTAGCCGACATCTGGTATCAACGTAGACCTTCGAACGCAACTTGGGTGATAGGGGGCTTGACAACCCGGGCAAAAAACTTTATCTTTGACTACTTTGTCTTTGCAAATCACACATATAAAATTGTCATCCTGAGACACAGGTACCGTTAGCCTAGGATCAATAGAAAGTATATCTTGAGTACTCATCGTGAAAACTTTATAAATCCAAGCATTAGCAAATAGAAATGAGTTAGTAAACACTATGTGGTGCGCATCTGTGAGTGAATGAGTCGGTATGGTGAGCCACTCCACGCACTAACACATGCACAGGGCACACAACGAAGAACTACTCACAATAAGACAGAAAGAGACGTATAGGCACTTTTTATTCTTGTGTTCCAAAATTATGCAAAAAAAAAAATTAGCAGAAAATGGCAGGCCTTCAAAAAAAGGCACGAAAGGCAAATCAGGGCAAAAAAACACACAAAAATAGCCAATATTAGAACAGTTCACCACGTGGCACTTTAAGGTTAGGAAAACTCGGAAATCCGTTATTCATCACATACAAATGGGAAAAAGACCGAAAAAAGCACGGCAGATCACTCGAGGAGTAGAGGTGCCAACACACTACAAGTTCAGCGTTAAAACACACATTGAAAAGGAATATTTGGATAAAAAGCAGGAGCAAGTCGAAACGCGTATCAAACTGCCAGCGACGCCTAGCGGATCCTCATCCTAAATCATCGCTATTATTTTTAAATATATCATGTAAAAGAAAAATTATGCGGAAACAGTTTTGACAATGAAAGAATGGAAGATTCGCTGGCAGCAATATAAAGTTTTCAAAATTAATGGAATCGTCTAGTTGTAAAACCGGCCAACTCCTCGATTTTGAGAAATGCGTTTTTTCAGTTTTTTGAGTTCTATGTGAACTTTTTAATCAACTGAAAACAAGAAACCTACATTCTTAAAGATAAAGAAGTTTGTGGAAGAAGTTCCTTTTAATCAAGTAAGAAATAGGAAAATTTTTGTTGAAACATACTGCCCTAATATCTTGCACAACCAAAGAGTTTTAGTTCCCATCTTATCCTGGCTAAGTGTGACAGAAAATCAGCTTTTCCCAACAATTTTGTTTCTTGGAGATAACTGGTTTTGCAACTAGACGATTCAATGGCAATACTTACAGTATGGAAATTGGATATTTCGACAGATAAAACAATATCCCATTATGTCATTGAAATAGTTGAACGTAATTCAAGTCCAAAATATATTAAGTATCGTAAATAATTGAGGCCTCACCAGTGGGGCAAGTCCGATGAAAATAATAGTTCACACGTGCTTAGGTTATAAAAGTATCAAAAGTTTTATCGATAAGTGATCGGTAATGTAGAACAGCCAGTTATCTTCTGGGCTACATGCAAGAAACCAGAAGAAACTATTAAATATTTTTATTTTTAACCCGGTCGGTACACGGAAAAAAAAAAGTTCATTAAACTTTCTTGAAGTATTACAAGAGTCGTGGATGAGAGCGAACCTTGAACAAATTTTCTATATTCTGTATAACTTTCAGGATTTAATATAGAACTAACCTAGAATAACTCTACAAGAATTCTGTAAACTTTATATTGAACTCCGATTTGAAAAAGTTTAATAAAATATAGAGAGAAATTCATGAAAGAATGCTGAAAACTTTCGTAGAAATCACAATTGAGGTATTGAAAGTTTGTAATCACATAATTATAAGGTTTAAATACCTCAATTCAGTCAAATGTATAGAAAAATTCTTCAAAAAATGTTGAAAAATCTCATAGAAATTCGATTCGAAGTATTGAGTGTTTGTGAACTACTTCAATCTAAGATCTATAGACTTCAGTTCTTTAAAATGTAGCTGCGCAGTCGCTACTGTGCGCAGGCAGCGATTTTTCCGCATCGCTCCCGCGTGAAAAAAAAAGAATTCAAGTCTTAGAGAACATTAGCACGCGTTGAAAATTAAAATATTAAGTTTGCCAATAACCGACACATCTCTAAATGGTAAATCCACTACCCTGGTGCACCGGAACGTGCACCAGGTCGTTCAAGACGTCATCTACGAGAACTTTTTTAGAATCTAAATTGTATCAATAGCCAAAATAACTACCAATGGAGAGTCGACGATCAGGATGCACCGGAACGTGCACCAGGTCGTTTGGCACGTATTCTACGAGAACTGCTTTAAAATTCAAATTGTGTCAACATCCAAAATGATTAAGTGTTGAGTCGACGATCCAGGTGCACCGAGTCGCGCACCAGGTAGTTCAGCACGTTTTCTACGATAACTTTTTAGAAATTTGAATTGTTTCAACCACCAAATTAACTACCGCCGACTTACCATTGGTAGTTATTTTGGTAGATAAACCTCAAGATTTCTAAAGAAATCATCAAGTCAAACTCCCTTCGATCGTTTTTTTTATATTAAGAAAATATGAGAGAAAACAAAGTTTTCATATTTTTGTTTCGGTCTTACGATCCATTTAGAAAAAATTGAAAAACTAAATCGAGTCAAAATTCCTTTTTATTGACGTTTTGGCCCCATCTGTGGGCCTTCATCGATACAAACATCTTAAAGACTAATCAGAGTCAATCATAAATATACGTCGAAGCGAATGACAACATTTTAAAATTTTGTGAAGTCAGATATCATTCTGAAGTTTTAAAAATCATTATGAAGTTTGTAAAAAAAGTATTGGGAAACTATAAAGTCCAAGGAACTTTCAAAATATGTTAAAAAAGGTTCATATTTTGTAATTAAAATGCTTTGAAACAGCTAACAAACTGATGTTTTTTCACAAACTTCATAGTGATTTTTAAAACTTCAGAATGATCTAACTTTGCAAAATTTTACAATGTTGTCATTCGCTTCGACGTATATTTATGATTGAGTTCGATTATTCTCTAAGATGTTTCTTTCTGATGAAGGCCCACAGATGAGGCCGAAACATCAATAAAACGGAATTTTGACTCGATTTCTTTTTTAAATTTTTTCTAAATGTATCGTAAGACCGAAATAAAAATATGAAAACTTTGTTTTCTCTCATATTTTCTTAATGGTAGTTAGTTTGGCTATTGACACAATTTAGATTCTAAAAAAGTTCTCGTAGATGACGTCTCGAACGACCTGGTGCACGTTCCGGTGCACCCGGGTAGTGGACTTGCCATTTAGAGATGTGTCGGTTATTGGAAAACTTAAGATTTTAATTTTCAACGTTAAAAATTGAAATAGATTCAACTTTTCCCATGTCATATCTTATATAATCGATTCAAAAAATATAGAATTGGGAATTCAACTTTTAAAATTATTTGCAATGCAAGCCTTTCATTTCATATAATTTATATAAACTTATTCTAACTTGAACCTACTAGAATTTATAACCAAAAAAGAATTTGCAATTAAAAATTTGTTCGAAATTTAAAGTTTCCAAAATTTAAAAAATGTTAAAGATCCCGAAATTTTTAATTACCTAAATTTTAAACTAAATTTTCGAAATATCATATTCTTGAAATTACTGACATTATAAATATAAAACTCCAGAAACTTCAAATTTCCGAAATCATTAACCTAGAATTTTCAAATCACAAAAATTTGTCAAACAGCCCTTCACAGCTGTAGCTTATATTTTAGATTTTTTTTTTATACTACAAGTTATGTTAGCTGCGAGGTTTTCTCAGGAGCTCCGAATGCGCAGGTAGGGGGTTCGAGCCCACAGCGAATAATAATTTTAATAGCGTGCGATTATTTGTGTAGTGATTGTTTGTGTAATAGTAAATAATTATGTACTTAAATATGTGAACAAATATTAAAGCATAATGATAATAATAATGATAATAAAAAAGATTTTCTTTAGGCTAAAAATCGGCCATGATTTTATAGAACTGTTCTCTATAGTTTCGAGACTTCTCCGATGTAGACTGTATATTAGCTGGAATTTTAGATTTTCTAGAACTATTCTACGTTTTTCGCATTTTAGAGAACTCTGTATTAAATTTTGTAGAATTGGTCGATGCAATGTAAAACCAAAAAGATTTTAACTTTTAATAAACTACCCGTCGTATCCTCTACTATAGGACTAGTTCTATAAAATTTAATGAAATTTTTTTCTCCGTGTAGAGCGGGCGTTTTGTATTGGTATGGTAGAAACCTTTGCGCGTAGTCCGTCTTTGGTAGAATTTCAACGCACAAGAGGTTATATCACAGCTATCACTATTTTTATTCAAGATAACTTATTGTTCTTGCTGGATATGTTTAAAGGTGATTTTTTTCAGTACACAAAATACCATAGACGCGAACCATCATGCTCTGCCATCTTCAGATTCTTTTTATTTTCATAAAAAGCTGCGGTCGGCTTTGCCCTCCAGTATGGGGCAAAGCCGAAGAAACACAGCTTTTTTGGTAATAATTAAATTATTGCTGCACCAATGTAACTAATGCTTATGGAAATATCATATACAATAATGTAAGACTCGAATTGAAAAAAATGGATCAATTCAACATCTTATTAACTTTAAAAAAATCATTGACTGTTAACTGGTCGGCGCTGCCCCTCCTCACCCTATCTAGGAACATTATAATTACGTTTGTACTCAGGCAAGACTTTTTCCAACTAGACTTTAAAAATATCGGTCTTAAAACATTTTCATGCAGAAACATGAATGTCTATTACACTATCCTGAAAAATTTGGCCCCGTGGACAATGAATAATTATTTCAGAAGTAATTTTTTGCGCTGAAAGAGAATCCAACCTCAGAATCGCTCTATCACACGGAGAAAATTTATCCGTGGAAAAGTCGCGAACTTGTAGCTAGGTCTCGGATACGAGATCAAAAAATGAGACATTATATCCTTATTTGTATGAGAAATGTATGAATAAATTTCAAAGTTTTTTACGAACAGTTCGAATTTCCTACGAATAGTTCCTGAAAATTTCAGGCTGGAATATAAAAAGGAAAAATTTTATTTGTGCGATTTAATTTATATTTACTTTATAAATTCGCAACTCAGAAGATTCGAACCCTCAAAGACTGCTGACTTACCAACTTTCTAAACATAAACCAGGAGTGCGTAAACATGCGCAGCCATCGAGGCCAAACAAAATAGGTATTATAAAACTTCTCGCCACTCATCCGACGAGCTCGAAGCACACATACGCACCGCACGTTTGAGCAAGGTGTGTGCGCGGCGAACCTACTTCCTAGTTCCCAGATTTGTCGGGCAAGCTCATGAGTGCTCTGAGAATCTTTTCCCGATCACCCGTAATATTTTTGTAATCATTCACGTAAAAAAAAGTGATGAACCGTTTTAGAATGCTCACATCGAGTTCGTAAATTCTTTGTCAAATTTCTCAGATTATTTACGAAAATACATCAATATCCGATGAATTTTTGTCATATCCGAGACGTAGCTTTTTTTTGCCGACATACCGCATTTTGAAAATTTTATATTTATGAATTTCTCAATATTCAGAAATGCATTAAAGTCCACGCGGACATCAAATAGTCGATTGTTTTTTTTATCCACAAACCTCTGACCTACAAACTCTCAATCCACAAACCCCTAATCCACATATATCAAACCTACAAACTCTAAGCCACACTGAGCCCAAGCCCACAAATTCCGAACCCACGAGCCCCTTACCCACAAACCTCCAAGCCTACGGATCCCTAACCAACAAACCCCCAACCCATAATCCCGAAGTCTACTTTAGGTTTAGGGTTTGTGGGCTTGGGTTTGTGGGTTCGGGCTAAATACCAGTTTTAACAATCAGGAGTCAAGACAGAAGAAGAATTTATTAAAAATGTAACTAGCGCAGAATAATTTTATTATTCTTGTCTTAATTAGATACATAGCTCATCGTTTCGAGGGCGCAGGTCGTGGTCTACGACTTAGTCGAGACCACCCCTGGCGGACCGGCCGAACGCAAACATTACGCTACAGCGTAACGGTAAAGTAATGGTAAAGTAATGCTAAAGTAATATGGCATTATAATTAATAAAGGAAACAAAATTAATATGTGAATTGTTGCAGTTATAATGAAACGTTAAAATTTACATTAAATGGTCATGCCGTAATTGCAACAAGTTGCTTTCTCAGCGTTAAAAAATAAAAAAACAAAGTGGCTGTCATTCAAGTCGGGTCCCTGCAGACTGGCAACCCACTTAAAGCCAAGTTAGCGGGTTGCCAATATGCAGGGGCCCGACTGCAATGACGGTCACTATGTTTTTTTATTTTTTAATGCTGCAAAAGCAACTTGTTGCAATTGCGGCATGATCGTTGAACGTAAATTTCAACGTCTTATTATAATTGCAACAGTTTACATATTAATTTTGTTTCCTTTATTAATTATAATGCCATATTACTTTACCATTACTTTAGCATTACTTTACCGTTACGCTGTAGCGTAATGTTTGCGTTCGGCCGGTCCGCCAGGGACGGAGGCTGCTGATGTGGAAGCAGCGGTGAGGACGGCCCTGAGAGGGCAACTTGGCTTTCCACCTAAGGTCAGCCTTACAAAAACGAGCAGGAGAGGCTGCATCCTAGCTTTCGTCGAGCTGGATGCGGCCGCTGCTGCCAAAATGGAAAACGTTGCCCGACTGAAGGTGGGTTAGGTGAACTGCAGGCTAAAAACACATAGCGCCGAAGTCCGGTGCTACAGGTATCACACTCTAGGGCACGTTGCCCGAGAGTGCGCTGCAGAAGATCGCAGCAAATGCTGCAGGAAATGCTTCGAAGAGGGCCGTAAGGCGGCTGAGTGCCAGGATCTGGCAACACACCGCCTGCCGGCTACTGCCAGAAGAAAACCCCTAGATGGGTAAAGCAGGAGATGAAGAAATCCAAGTTGGCAAAAGCCGACGAGCGCCGAGGCACGGCGAAATGTCCTTACTCCCATGTTCCTGAAGTAATGCGAAAGCGGTTCCGGGGACATGGGTTGGTAGGTACAA
This sequence comes from Andricus quercusramuli, assembly GCA_932178445.1. NCBI lineage: Eukaryota > Metazoa > Arthropoda > Insecta > Hymenoptera > Cynipidae > Andricus > Andricus quercusramuli. The sequence continues at coordinate 10,180 of CAKNXH010059848.1, read as the reverse complement.
AGGAGCCCAGATAACAGTCCGTGCGGGCGCACGGACGTAACATATTTTTGTTCATGAAAATGAGTAATCACTGAACAATGATAGAAAAATTTGTTTTAATATGTCAAGAAAATCTCACTTACAATAATGGATCGAGCACGTGGAGTGAGTAGTTCCGTGCTTTCGATGTTTACAATATTTGCATCTTCATATTAGCATTCTAGCATTAAAAAGTAAAACCTAGGTAAAAAATTATATTAAACTTGTGTGTTATATTGTTGTATGTACTTGAACTGTTTTCAGTGAGAGATTATGAAATGTAAAGCAACACGAAAAATATTTTTTGAGGTTATAACCTCAAAAAATATTTTTCTTGTTCCTGATTGAAATTGCCAAATTTAATAAGTATGCCAAATAATAATATCGAAAGAATGAAATAAATTAATTGTTGATCGCTATAGAAATTATTTATTATGTCATATAATCAATTTATGAATCATTAAAATTTTACGATTATATTTTAAATTTATCTCCTTTAAAAAAGGTTATATGTTATAATAATAATTAGATGAAAAATAATAATGTATTTATATGTTTAAAGAAAACCGAATTACTCGTATTCTCATACTCTTAAGAGTATTATAATCTTTAGGAAACTGTTGTTTTTTGTGTTCGAGCGGCCAAATAAGTTACTAAAGTTATCATTAAATGTTAAAATACGTGTAGTTTAATCATTGAAATCTTGAAGTTCTGTTTTGTATAGTTTATTTTGAATAAATTATATTTTTATATTTACTGAATAGACTGAAAATTTCTTTACCTGTCGCTTCTACAAACCTATGACTTTTGTATTTCATTATGAAGCAGCGAATATTGGAGAAACTAAGTTTACTCATCCACATTTTATGTAAAAAAATGTACTTGAAGTTGTAATTATTCATCAACCTCTGATAATTTGATTTTCATGCTCAGTATTTATAATATTATATACTTTACTTTTCACTCATTCATACAAATGGTCAGCTCCATAATACAGTGGTCAGCTCCGTATTGTGAGAAATATTTACTGCGCAAAAAAATGCAATTAAAAATTGTATGATTTTAGTTGCAAAAGTGTACAGTTTCGTGAATATTACCCATATAATATTATCACATATTTATTGATATTAACTTTAACTATGTTGAACATTCAACAATTTTATTAAAATGTTATCCTTTTTGTTCAAAATTCAACTGTGTTGCTGAAATTTCAAATCGCTTGAAATGGAAAATTTTGTATGAAAAGCGTCTCAGGTTCATCAACTATAAATGTAAATAATCATTGGTTTTTAAACTTAAACTGTAGTCTTATTTTTGTCAAAAAAATGTAAAGAAAAATCGTATTTTCTGAATGAATTGTAATAGTTGGTCATTGTTTGAAGCAGTAAATTTTTTTAAAGACAAGAAATTATTTAAACAATTGACTATTTTTTGTTTTCAACATTTTTAAAAATCAAGCCGGAGATGTCCACTTTTTTCTCAAATTGGTATCTTATGCTAATTATTGTTTAATAATTGAATAATTTTGATGCTTTTCTTCCAAATTTTTCCCAACTCCTATTTGTTTAAAAATTTTTATTTGTTTACACTTTAAAAAATAATAAAAAATAGAACACGTGCAATTATTTTTCTGACTATATAGTATATGCAAAGAATATATTTATTATCTTTAAATTGTGTAAACAATCACGGATTTGCTTAAAAAATTATTTTCCCACAAAAACACTTTTAAAATCGTATTTTCTGATTTAAACATTATATTGAATGATTTTGAGTAGTAGTTAATTCTCCTATAAACTGTACCTATATGTAAATCTGGTCTTCATTTTATCCCTCCGAAAATTTTGCCTTTGTCCCAAGCCTTTTTCTTCTAAAATATTGATTTTTAGAAAACCCCAAAAGGTTGCTATTTTGATATTTTGTTCAACAAGGTTGAAGATGACTAAATATTTTTAAAATACATTTTCAGGGGGATGAAATGAGAATCTAATTTACATACATTTTAATTCCTCATCTTTTTCTTCATTTTTCCAGTGTCGAAATTCAAAACGAATCGTATTTCAGCATAAAAAAGTTAGAAAAGGGTCTACATTTATGAAAAATCTGTCTAAAAGTGAAGCTTACGAGATAAGTTTCAATTTAAAAAAAAACTAACCACAACATTTTTAATGAGGCTATGAGAGTGCAAAAAATGTTTATGTTTTAGTTGTTGTCAAAACAGAATTTCCGTTCATTATTTCCCAATAAAGTTACTTCTGTAGTTTAAGGACTCGAATACTTCTGAGTTGATTCAATTCAATTTTGCAGTATACAATTTGAGTTTTTCTCTGTTTTATAATGCACATAAATGTGACATTTTTTCTGAAACTTTGCATTTTGTAAATTAAATTTCTAAATAAAAATAAAATGATTGATTAAATTTGTGATAAATAAGTTAAAAAACATATTGTACTATTATCAAAAGTATCAAAAGTTAAGTGTTTAACCCCCCAAAATAGGAGATCTTTATGTGAAATTTGCAATTTATTACTGATGATATAAATTTGTTTATATTGGAGTGTCTGATGATGTGTTTTTTTACCATATTTTTTTTTAAATTATATGTGACTTTCTTAGAAATTTCCTATATAACTTATTCTTTTTTGATTTCATGCGATTAATGCGAATTTTTTGAAGTCTGAAGTCGTTCCGAGTCCTGGTATTTTTAATCCAATGTCTCTAAATTAGACTTGATTATAATCCCTAATACCGTTTTTTTTTTTTCTAGTACGGAGATATAATCGAGAGGCATTTGCGAGATGATGATGTGGTTCTATTCAATCGTCAACCATCTTTGCACAAACTTAGTATAATGGCACACAAGGCAAAAGTAATGAATCACCGAACTTTCAGATTTTACGAGTGCGTCTGCACTCCTTAGAATGCGGATTTCGATGGCGATGAGATGAATGTGCATTTGCCGCAGACTGAAGAAGCAAGGGCTAAATCCTTAGTTTTAATGGGGGTATGTTTCAGATGATGAAAAATTGAATTAAAAAATTTGAATTTCATATTTCCAATGCTTTTGAATTTATTCTATAATTTTTGTAATGTTCTTATTGCAGAATAAATCAAGCCTCGTGACTCCTCGAAATGGAGAACTGTTGATCGCAGCGACCCAGGATTTTATTACAGGAGGCTATTTGCTAACTCAGAAGGACAAGTTTTTGAATAGAACTCAGGCTTATCAATTATCCGGTTGCCCCGTATCTGCTTTCAATTCGGACCTGAATAGTCCAAGAGCTGGTGACGTTTTTCGTGAAGTGAGAGTATAAGTCCTAGTTTTTCGCTTATATGTCTGGGAAATGACCCTTCTTTCGAAACCCGTAAATGCCAGACACCCTGCCTGGGGCGTTATCACTGCAAATTTCCGATTTTTTCACCTAGCTCAGGTGTCCAAACGCCCCAGGCAGGGCGGCTGGCATTTACGGGTTTCGAAAGAAGGGCCATTTCCCAGACATATAAGCGAAAAACTAGGACTTATACTCTCACTTTACGAAAAACGTCACCAGCTCTTGGACTAGAATCACTGAATTCACAAAAGCCTATAATTTCAATAATATTTCACATTGATAGCCTAATAATTGAATCGATAAGTGCGAAAAAGGGAACTACTTTAAAATATCGCATCATTTTCTTAGTCCACTCATTAAATAGAGCATATTCGAATCTACATGGCAAAAAATGTCACTAGTTCCCTTTTTGCACTTAGCAATTCACATTTACCTAACGGCGATACCACGCTGAAAACACCAGTTCTCGTAAGATCACTGAAGTTAAGCAGTGTTGGGCGCGGTTAGTACTTGGATGGGTGACTGTTCGGGAATACTGCGTGCTGTTGGCCCGTCGTGGGTGGGGTGAGCCCACACTAGTAGTACTAGTAATAAATAATCCACCTAGAAACACTACCCCAGTCGGGTATTGTCACGCCTATCCCGAAAGGTTAATGGCTTAATGGTATAAAAAAAATTCAATTGAGATAAAGTAATTAATGATTGGGGATATAAATCTCCCTTGAAACCTTATTTAAAAAAAATTGCAATTGATTTTTACCTGAAAAAATATCAAATAATAATATTTATTTCTTTAGTTGAAGGACATATTTCATTTGCTTACTATAATTTGATTATTCATAGAAAAAAAACATTTATTCCAACAAAATAATTATTGTTTCAAATCAAACATTTAATAATTTGGCATAATTTTTTTCAATTGAATTCTTCTTTAAAACAAAGAAATGTGTTGTTAAATTCAATATCCATGTTTTTGATTGGAAGAAATCTTTCGTTGGCATTTATTGTGAGGGTTAAATACGGCTCTCCACATTATATTTTCCATGTTGCGACAGAGTCGTGGACATCACTGTGAACTTGACACTCGACGGACCCAAGTTCGATTCCTGCTGGAGGTGGATTTTTCATCGAATTTTTCTGTTACAGGTTCATCAATATTTAAAATGATATGTTTCGTTTAAATTAAATATTTATAATAATAACAATGTTAATTGTAAGTCAAGCTGGAAGAATCCATTTGTTTATTAGAGAAATATGTACTACAGTTGAAGTACGAACTACTTTATTAAACTCGCGCATGGTGTAGGCCAAAGAAATATTTGTTTGAATCAGTGGCATATTTTTTGCTTCAAATATTCAAAAATTTGATGCGAAGAAATAGTTTTGTGAGCCTATAAAATATTTGCTTGACTTTAAAATATATTTCTTTCCATCAATTCACATATTCTCATCTCAAAGAAACATTTATTCTCATTCATGGCACATTCATTTGGAACAATGAGTCATTTATTTGGTTTAAAATGTATATTTTTGTCCTTAATTAATATTTGTTTGATTTGAAGAAATATTTCCCTCCGAAAAATAGGTCTGTTTTTGAATCAAACAATGCTAACTTAATCCTATTAACCTTTGTCTTGCTGAAACAAATTATTTTTTTCATTCAAAGTGCATATTTTTATTTGCCCCAAAAAAATATTTCTTTGAAAATAGACAGGACTTTCACTTACGTCAGCCAAGTAAAATTTACTTGGTACAAGTCATCCTTTTTTCAGATACGTATAATGAAGGCTCCGGGTGCAAAAAGAAGATATAGAATTATTCTGCTGGAGTGGGAAGGCCCCTGAGCACTTGAGAATAAAGTTTCGAATTTTGATTTTTTAAATGCGTATCCGCCTTGGACATTTAATTTCACAAATAATTTCGATCGTTCCAGGAGACGAGTGAATTTTGAGCAATCGAAAACTGTTAGTGAGAAAGTCGTTCAGGAAGATTCAAAGAGGTTTTCTAAAAAGTTTTAGCTCAATTGAAATTGTATTCATCAAACTGTTGATGTTTTAATTTTCCAGTGCGATCGATTTTCTCCTGTGTAGGGCCATTTTGTAAGATGGCAGACAAATTGTGTCCCCGAGCCATTAATCTGTGTATATTGCTTGCATTAGAAAAATGATTATTGACCGCTATTGTACTAATGATACTTTATTTAGCCCGCACATGTTTTTTTTCGCTTTTCAGAATATTTTCGATTTATTCCATGAAGTATGGCCCGATCGTCAGTGCTGTCACGTGTGCCTAGTGATGAAAAGTGAACTTTATGCAAACATATTTACTATAACCACAAAAATTTTCAACCTTTCTAATAGGCCCGTAATATTCTACAGTATCCCTCTTCCAAATTCTACAAAAAAGAAGGTTTTCTTTGTTTTTTTATTTTCTTAATTAGACTCAGAAGTCTTGTCCCCAGCGAATTGAATCGGGCGAGCGTCTATTTTGAAATACCGCCTAGCGGTTGGAAAATAGGCCGCAAAAGTGCTCTGCTGCGTCACCTCGCTTCAGTGAGGCTCAAGTTACCCTGTAGGAAAGTCATTGGTGATTAAATTATTTTGTTTTTGCGATAAATTAAGTGATAATGAGTGCGAAATCTATGCGTACGTTTATTCACCGTCAGTCCTGTCACTTCCTGTTTCCACTAGTAACTAATAAAAATGATGATAAAATGATGGGGAGACAATACTTCGTTGCTGCATGTCTCAGAAGGAGCTTAAACGGGTTAGATGACTGCCTACCTTGCAGTGAAAGGCGAAAACTTCAGTCCTGTCATAGTCAGTCCTGTCACGCGAAAGGGTCTGATTTTGGGTATCAAGAATCACGTGTTTACCTACCTCTCTAGTTTAAAGAACAGATGGGTAGCGTAGTCAGTCAGTGTTTCTATTTATATATGGTATGGATGAAGGGGAAGTGGAGGCGTTTAGGAGGAAGTGATCAGGTCACTTGGCGCTCACGATGTAAAAAGAATAATTAAGTTTGTTTGTCTGCCCTGTCCAGTGAAAGGAAATTTATATAAGCTGTATATAACAATAATGATGAGCTATATTTTTCAAGGAGAATTGTAAATGCTTTATGCACTGAAAACATTCGAACTTTAGGGGCCGTAAGTCCTTAAGGAAGGAAGGTGAGTGTGGGAATCGACCTAAAAAAAATGGCAATACCCACTAACGAACTCCCAGATAGCAAAATGTCCGCATAGTGTCCGCACGGTGCGGGTGCGACGTGTGGATTAATCCGCACGTCATGTGGGCAAGGTTTGAGACATATGTGTCAACAATTGCGTCGCATATGCGCCGCACGGCGTGTGGCACGCGTGCGTCGGCATATTGCTCTCACGCAGTCATTAGGGTTTAGACAAATATTACAAGTTTATAACAGTGACAAAAACAATGTGTTACGGCGCTTTTTGAGAAAGGTTCCTGATTAAAAAATTATTTTTCACATTGTTAAGAAAAACAGATGTCATTTAATCTAAGTGCAATGCACAACATTAATTGTTTCTGTCGCTGTTTAAAATGCTGAAAATTAGTAAAATATCAATACCCGATAACAAGGAGTTCATTGGAAGGCATTGGAACGTTTCAATGCGTTTTAGTTGCATTTTTGTCTGAATGCTTATTAATGCACAAGGCGCAATGAAACGCATTAAAATGAAAACTTAAAATGAACAGCATTAAAAGGCATTGGCATGAATGTGAAGTTAATGAAAGGGGAACTGATATGCTACATAATGGAATTGATATTTATGCGCTTTAATGCGAAACGGTGGAATTTACGAAATAAAAATTTACAAAAGTACGTATTTTTAACCTTTTATTTCAAAACACATTGTATTATAATGCTTCTTCTTTTATCGTACATAAATTGTTCTATTCTTGTACTGAACGAAGATTGTGATGATAAAAATGAATTTAAACAAACTAAGATGGATATTATTTTTGGCATTCCAACATAATACATTCATTTTCATAGTACAAACATTATTGTACTGAGAACGAACGAAAAAAGATTTAAATACTTAAAACTCATATAAACAAACATTACTGGATTTTTGGTATAGAGTTATAATTAGAGATAGGATTAGAACCACTGTGAAGTTAGCTGTAGAGCGCCGCTCGGCTCCCACACTCGGAGAACCACGACTAGACCATCAATATTGTAGATAGGTAAAATTTTGAAAAATGACGATATTTCGAATGGAATAAAAATGAATTGAACTTGTGTTATTTGCCAATAAAAGAGTTTAAAATTGGATAATTGCAAATTTAAATTGAATTCAATCAGGTAGAAATTTTCATTATTTTTTTCCCAAGCGATCAGAATTTAACAATTTTACTTTTTTTACCATGGCCAACGGCCATACCACGCTGAAAAAACCAGTTCTCGGTAGATCACTGAAGTTAAGCAGTGTTGGATGTTGTTAGTACTTGGATGGGTGACCGTCCGGGAATACTACTAACTACGTGCTGTTGGCATGTCGTGGGTGTGGTGAGCCCACACTTGTAGTTACTTACTACAAGAAACTATCCACCTAGAAACACTACCCGAATCGGGTAGTGTCACGCCTACCCCGAATAAAGGGAAACGGCTTAATGGTATACATACATACATATATACACCTTAGACTCAAGAATCTCGAAATTGAATAATTTCAGATTAAGATTTTGAAAGAGGACGATTTCAAAACGTTGAAAATTAAATATTTTTCAATGAAAATTTTCAGAAATAGATCAATGAAAGCATTCAAAATGGAATGATTCAAAAGTGAAAACGTTTGAATTTTGATAAATTTAAATGAGAAGCGATTAAAGTTTCACAATTAGAAACTGAAGACTACATTAAACATTTGAAAGTAAAAGCTTCTGAAGTTCTAGAAATCTAAATTTTTATTCAATTTAAGAAATTATGATTTAACATAAAATTTGATCAGACAAATTTGAATATAAAATCAGAAAATAATTTCACCTTTATTTTCACCGTCAAAATGGAAAAATTTTCAATTATAAACCCTGCAAAACTAAATCGTTATAAAAAAAGTTCAGAATACGAAGCAATTTCAAATGAAAAATATTTAAAAATGAAAAAATATATACTACAAGAACTTGAAACTTAAACAAATCCGAACTTCATTTAAAAGTAAAAGAAAAATGTGGTCGCGAAGAATTGCGATATAAAAACTTTTTTGTATTCAAACCAATTCCAATTTCATAAGTTTCAATTTTGCGATTAAAATTGAAATGTTTGAATTTCGAAAAGTGTAATTAAAATTTTTAATTGTTAATTTCTAAATGATTTAAATTTACTTAAAGTAATTTAAAAAGTTTAAATTTTAATTTTAGAAAAATTTGTCGAATCAATTTTTTTGACAAATCATTTTTTTTTTAATTCGACGAAAATTTATATTTATTGATTTTCCGAAGATTTTACTTTGAAACATTCAATTTAATTTTCAATTTTCAATTGCCAAATTTCAAAGGCTTCGAATTGAAATTTATCAAAATTCAAAATTTTTCACATTTAAATTGTTAAATTATTCTGAATGCTTTTAATTATAAATAAAGCAATTTCCATTTCTCTGAATTTTAAATAATTTATTATTGAAAATTGTAATCAGAAAATATTCCATTTTTAATGTTTTGAAATTACCCTCTTTCGAAATTTTAATCTGAAATCTTTCAATTTTGAGATTCTTGAATTCGAATTCAAATTGTTCCATCGCTTTGAATTAGAAATGAGACAATTTCAACTCCTTCCTAATGAAATTGTCCACATTGAAAAATTTTAGTTTAAAGATTTTGAATTTTAAAAGCTTCTGTTTCAAATTCCTTACAATTTAACATCATCCAGTTTAAACGATTTTACTCAGAAATGATATAAGGTCAATTCCTTTAAATTTCATTCGAAATATTGTCCTTTTATTTTAAATTTTACCTATCTTCCATATTTAGAATTGGAACGTTTTCAATTCAACATCATTTCATACATTTATCATAAATTTCAGACGCTTTCAATTTTAAATTATCAAAAACAAATGATGGTATAGCTGGGGTTTTTCGCGTGTGAGAGCCGCGCGGCGCTCGACAGCGAACTTCACAGTGGCTCTAATCCGCTCTCTAGTTATAATATAGTTCTGATTAAAGCAGGTCATCAATAGTTGTTATAGTGTGACGTTTGAACGCTTAAAATTAATATAAACTAGCTTGGATGGATAATATTTTACGCATTATATTTTAATACTTTTTATTTTATAGCACAATTTATGCTATTGAGGAATTTAATCTCAACTCATCTGAGAAATGTCAGCTATTGTTAGTGATTTGTGTGAAAATTATAATATTCGTTCTCTTAGGTGTTAAAAGAAAAACACTGCAATAATTTTATTTCTTGAAAACTAAGAAAGATCACATTTTGACATGTACAGGGCTTTTAGAGCACATTGTAAACTATCTTTAAAAAAATTAAGAAAATGAAAAGTAGATTTTCTTCAGAAATTCAGTTTGAATATGTGTTTTTGAAAATTCAAGAAGTTTTAGCATTTTTTTTCAACAAATATTTCTTCAAAACTTAGTCTTATTACGAATAATTAAAGAAAGAGACACCTGAATAGCATTAAAAGCACCAAAGTTTTGGAAGTTCAAAAAAAATTCTCATAAGTTCTTTGAATTTTTCTCAAATTGATTTTGGAGTTTTTCTTTCAACACCAAAAAAAACGGATACTAGACTTCACATCAAAATTACTAGCATTAGGTGAAATTCTTCAGATTATTTGACATGGAATTGCTCTA
>CAKNXH010059846.1:3308-15046 GCA_932178445.1 Andricus quercusramuli | reverse complement strand
TTAAAATTCAAACCTATTTTATTGGAAATTCGTTTTTGTTTTGGTTTAAGCTTCATTTTTTAACTGAAAATGTAACTATTCCGTTTTTGTTAGGAAATTAATCTTCTTGGTTAAAATTTCATTTTTTTGTTTGTTAAAAATGCAACTCCTCGGTTAATAAATGATCTATTTTGGTTGAGGATTCAATAATTTTGTTGGAAATTTGTATTTTTTGGTTGACTTTAACTGTTTTTTACTTAAAATTTAAATCTATTTTTTAAAATTCGTTTTTGTTTTGGTTAAAAATGAATGTTTGAAACTGAAAATGTAACTATTTCGTTTTTGGTTGAAAATTGATTTTTTTAGTTGAAAATTCAACTATTTGGTTGAAAATTCATGTTCTTTGTGAAAAATTCATCTTTTATGGTAGAAATTTTGTTTTTTTGGTAGAATATTAATCTTTTTTCGTTAAAAATGCAACTGTTTGCTTGTTGATTAATCTGTTTTGGCTGAGGATTCAACACTTTTGTTGAAAATTTGTATTTTTTGGTTTAATTCAACTGTTTTTGATTTAAAATTCAAATCTGTTTTGTTGAAAAATCGTTTTTGCTTTGGTTAAAAATGAATCTTTTAAACTGAAAATGTAACTGTTCCGTTTTGGGTTGAAAATTGATTTTTTTTCAGTTGAAAATTCAACTACTTGGTTGGAAATTCATTTTGTTGTTGTTGAAAATTCATCTTTTTTAGTAGAAAATTAATCTTCTTGGTTGAAATTTAATCTTTTTCGGTTAAAAATGTAACTATTTGTTTGATGATTAATCTGTTTTGTTCAAAATTCGTCTTTTCTAAGTTGAATTCAACTGTTTTTTATTTGAAATTCAAACCCATTTTTTTGAAAATTCGTTTTTGTTTTGGTTTAAGATTAATTTTTTAACTGAAAATGTAACTATTCTGTTTTTGTTGGAAAATTTATATTCTTGGTTGAAATTTCATCTTTTTTGGTTAAAAATACAACTCTTCGGCTAATGGTAATTCTATTTTGGTTGAGAATTCAACAGTTTTGTTAGAAATTCGTCTTTTCTGGTTGAATTAAACTGTCTTTTATTCAAATTTCAAATCTGTTTTCTTGAAAATTCGTTTTTCTATTGGATAAAGATGAATTTTTAAACTGAAAATGTAACTATTCCGTTTTTCTTACAAAATTGAACCCTTTCAGTTGAAAATTCTACTATTTTGCTGAAAATTCATGTTTTTTGTTAAAAATTTAACTTTTTTTGGTAGAAAGTTAATTTTGTTGGTAGAAATTTATTTTGCTGTTGTTAAATTCGTCTTTTCTGGTTGAATTCAACTGTCTTTTATTTAAATTTCAAATATCTTTTGTTGAAAATTCGTTTTTATTTTGGTTAAAGATTAGTTTTTTAACTGAAAATACAACTATTTCGTTTTTGGTAGAAAATTTATATTTTCCAGTTGAAAATTCAACTACTTGGTTGGAAATTCATATTTTTTCTTGAAAATTCATCTTTTTTGGTAGAAAATGAATCTTCTTGGTTAAAATTTCAACTTTTTTGGTAAAAATGAAATTTGTCTTTTTTAGTTGAATTCAACTGTTTTTTATTTAGAATTAAAATATATTTTTTTATAATTCGTTTTTGTTTTGGTTAAAAATAAATGTTTTAAACTGAAAATATAATTATCGTTTTTGGTTAAAAATTGATAATTTCTGTTGAAAATTCAACTACTTGGTTGAAAATTCATGTTTTTTGTTGAAAATTCATTTTTTTGTTTGTAGAAAATTAATCTTCTTAGTTGAAATTTCATCTTTTTTGGTTAAAAATGCAACTCGGTTAATAATTAATCTTTTTTGGTTGAGAATTCAACAGTTTTGTTGAAAATTTGCCTTTTTTAGTTGAATTCAACTGTTTTTTATTTAAAATTTTTTTTTTAAATTTTTTTTTTTTTTGGTAAAAATGAATGTTTTAAGCTCACACTATTTTGGTAGAAAATTTAAATACTTCTTTGAAAATCATCTTTTCGATTGATAATTCATATTCTGGGGTTGAAAATTCTAGAATTCGGTTGACATTTTTTTTTCTACTGAAAAAACTTTCTTGCTTAAAAATTGAAACCTTTGATTGAAAGCTGGTCTATTCAGATTAAAAATTCAAATCTGTTGGTAAAAATTTCATCAATTTTGGTCAGAAATGCAACTGTTTGGTTAAAAATTAATCTGTTTTTGTTGAGGATTCAAATATTTTGTTGAAAATTTGCTTTTTTTTCGCAGAAAATTAACTTTTTTGTTGATAATTCATATTTTCGAGTTAAAAATTCAACTTTTTTATAGAAAATTCGTTTTTGGCTTGAAACATCAACAGATTGATGGTCAGAACCATTTTGGTAAAAAATTTAATTATTTGGTTGGAAATTCTTTTTTTTTGCAGAATATTCGCCTTTTAGGCTTAAAAATTTAACAAATTGGTTAATATTTTTTTTCCTTCAAGACTTAAAAAACTTTTGATTGAAAATTCAACTATTTTGTTGAAAATTTGTCTTTTTTGTTTGAAAATTCACCTCTTGAGGCAGAAATTGCATCGTTTTTTGTTGCAATTTAATTTGATTGGTTTCAGATTCCACTTTTGTAGCCTAATATTTTAATGATTTTCCAAATGAATTCAAAAAATATTTATTTAAAATTAAAATCTTTTTTCGTCGAAATATCAACTATTACATTTTTTTACATTAAAAATTAAAAATGTTAAAAAATTAACGTTTTTCTTAAAAAATCATATTTCCGGGTTAAAGATTCAACTGTTCTAAAAATTTGTCTTTTTGGTTAGCAAAATTTAACAATTTAGTTAAAATTCTTTTTCTTCCTTGATTGACACATTTTTTGGTTGAAATTTAATCTTTTTTTATTAAAAATGCTAATGGTTGGCTTAAAATTAATTTATTTTAGTAGAAAATTCAACTGCTTGGTTGAAAATTAACTTTTTTGTTCCAAATTCGTCTTTTGGGGTTGGAAATTCCACTATTTGGCTGGAAAATTTAACTGCTTTGTTGAATATTCCTCTTTTTGGATATAAAATTAATTCTTTTCATAGAAAAGTCACCATTCTTAATTGAAAATTCACTTTTTTTGTAGAAAATTCAAATGTCTTCTAAAAAAAATTTTTTTACTTGAAATTCAACTATTTTGTTGAAAATAAAACTTATTTTGGTTGAAGTTTATTCTTACTTGTTTAAAAATTCAACCATTTTGTAGAAAATTCTTCTTTCTGGGTTGAAAAATCGATAGTTTGGTTGAAATTATTTTTCTTTCTTAATTGCAAAATTTTTCTTGGTTGAAAATTCGTCTTTTTGGTTTGAAAATTCATCTCTTTTGTTCAAAATTAAATTTTTTTATCAAAAATAAACATTTTTGGTTTAAAATAATTAATTTTTTTGGAAATAACTTTTTTCTTTGAAAATTCATATTTTCGGGTTAAAAATTCAACTGTCCTGTGGATAACTTGTCTCTTTGGCTTGCAAATTTAATAATTTGTTTGATTTTTTTTCCTTTCTGGGCTGAAAATTCAACTATTTTGTTAACAATTAATAGTTTGGGTTAATAATTAATTTCTTTTGGTAGAAATTCCATCATTTTGGTTAAAAATGCGACTGCTTGGTTGAAAATGAACTTTATTGTTCAAAATTCAACTCTTTTGTTGAAAATCTGTGTTTTTAGTTTGAAAATTCATCTCTTCTGAGAAAATTTTCATCTTTTTTGGTTAAAAAATACAATTGGTTTTAAAAATTCGTCTTTTTTGGCAAAAAATTCATCTTTTTGGTTGAAAATTCAGCTACTTGGTTAAAAATGTATCTATCTGGTTGAAAATGAAATATTTTTACATGAAACTTTATTAATTTGATGCTTTTCATATAGAATTTAATTTAGTACCTACATTAATTTCATTTTCGTGGGTGGGTTCATACGAAAGGTTTCCGAAATTCGAATGATTTTAGGCCCTGATTTTATACTATCGTATTTTCAACTATTATAATATAGACGCCTTATAATTTATATTTTTTCTTAAATTTTTTAGAATGAAAACGGAATGGCTGTAGAGGATCGAGTAGCTTTCGCTCTTATGTTTTTATCTGACAGTAAACTGCACGAGTATTTAAGAAGATTGACACAAATGTTGACTGATGAAGGAAACTTGGCAGGTTTTTTACTCACAGGTATAATTTTCTACTTTATAATTCAATTTTAATTACAATTAAACTTTAAAATTGAAATTCAAAACTAGAAAAAATTGTATCATTTTGATTGAGAACATTAAAAATTGAATAATTACTCATTAAAACTTTATACTTACCAAATTTTTAATTAATAGCTTTTGAAATTGAACCATTTCTAATTTTGTGAATCCGTATTTAAAGTTTTAATTTTTTAAAAACATTTTCAAGTCGAGAACGTTTAAAATCGATTAATTTTAAATTAAATTACAGTCTTCACACTCTCCTCTTTTTAAAAGAATTCCTCTCTTTTCCCCTGTTTTCAAGAATTTTCCCCTTTTTCTCGTTTTTTTTTGCTTAAATGCGAACTGAATTAATAGAACCCAATAAGAAAATGCAATTATTTTTGTTTGAAAGTTCATTCTTTTTGTTGAAAATTTATTTAATTTATTGAAAATTCGACGTTTTTGTTGAAAATTCATATTTTTGGGTTGACAACCGTTTGGAAGAAAAATCGTCTTTTTGGCTTAAAATATCAACAGTTTGATTTAAATTAATTTTTTTTCTTGATTAAAATATTTTTCTTGAAAATTCAACTATTTGATTGAAAATTCATGTATTTCGTTGAAAATTAATCTTGTTTAGTAGTATTACAAAAACTATGACTACGTTCTTAAAAGTTAATTTTTTGATTGAAGATTTTTTTGAGTTGAAATTCATTTTTTTTGTTTATTAAGAATTAATTAATTTTACTGAAAATTTAACTATTTTATGTAAAACAACTGTTTCGTGGAAAATTCGTCATTTTTAGTTTAAAAATTCAACTATTTAGCTACAAATTTTTAAAAACGAAAAAAATATAAATTAAAAATTAATCAAATATTTTTGGACAACAAATTCATAGTTCCAGCTATTTAGTCAAAAATTTATATAGTTTGTTAAAAATTCGTCTTTTTAAGTAGAAAATTAATTTTTTTTGTTGAAAATTCTTGTATTTTGTTAAAATTTATCTTTTTAGATAGAAAATTAATCATTTTACTTGAGAATTCATCTGTTTGGTTGAAAATTTAGCTAATTTGTTGATAATTCCTTCTGTTTTGTAAAAAATTAATTTTTTAAAATGAAAATGTAAATTGAAAATGAAATTTTGCAACATGGTATTTTTTGGTTGAAAATTTATATTTTTTTAGTTGAGAATTCAACTATTTGATTGAAAATGAATCCCCTTTGTTGAAAATTAAACAATTTCGTTAAAAAGTAACATTTTTGGTTGACAAATCAACTATTTTGTTGAAAATTCGCCTTTTTGGGCGAGGATTGAAATATCTTATTGATTTTTTAACTGAAAATTTAAATATTCTAGTTGAAGGTTTATCATTTTAGTTGTAAGTTCAGCTCTATGCTTGAAAATTTGACTATTTCGTTAACAAAAATTTTGTTTGAAATTAAGTTTTTCAACTGAAAATTTAATTATTCCATTTTTTTTTAAATTGTATCATTTTTGGTTGAATTTTTATCCTTTTTAGATTTAAATTCAACTATTTGATTAAAAATTTACGTATTTTGTTAAAAATTCAACTATGTGTTTCTAAATTTATGTATTTTGTTGAAAATTAATCTTTTTTGGTAGAAAATTAATCTTCTATGTTGAAAATTCATCTTTTTGGTTAAAAATTTAACTATGTATTTGGTGGAAATTCCACCAGGTAGAAAATTTGGCATTTTTAGTTCAAAAATTCAACTATTTAGCTACAAATTTTTAGAAAAGAAAATAATATAAACTAAAAATGAATAAAATAATATTTTGGACTAACATAAAATTTATATTTCAAACTATTTAGTTGAAAATTTATGTAATTTGTTACAAATTCGCCTTTTTTGGTAGTAAATTCATTTTTTGGTTGAAAATTCTTGTTTTTTTTTTATTAATTTTTTTTCAGAAAATTTAACTATTTCATTGTTTATTGTGAATTTATCTTTCTTAGTGGAAAATTTAACTATTTGGTTGAAAGTTAGTTCAAAATTGAACTACTTTGTTAGAAATTCATTTTTTTTTCTAAAGATGCATTATTTTAGTTGAGAATTTATCTCTTTGGTTGAAAATTTAACTAATTTGTTAATAATTCCTTTTTTTGTGAAACATTAATTTTTCAAAATGAAAATGTAACTATTCCAGTTTTGGTTGAGAATGTACTTTTTTTTAGTTGAAAATTCAACTATTTCATTTTATTTGGATGAGGATTCAAATATTTTGTTGATTTTTTAACTGAAAATTTAACTATTCTAGTTTAAGATTTATAATTTTAGTTGCGATTTCATCTCTCTGGTTGAAAATTCGTTTTTTTGTTGTTAAAATTTAATTTTTTAACTGAAAATTTAACTATTTCATTTTTGTGTTTGATAAATTTATAATTTTTGGTTAATTTTTATCTTTTTAAATTAGAATTCAACTATTTAATTAAAAATTTGTGTTTTTTGGTTGAAAATTCATTTTTTGTTGTTGTGGAGAATTAATCTTTTTGGTTGAAAATTTAACTATTGGATTAAAAACGTGTGTATTTTGTGGAAAATTCGACTTTTCTGATAGAAACCTAATCTTCTTGGTTTGAAAATTCACCTAATTGATTATAAATGTATGTATTTTGCTGAAAATTCATATTTTTTGGTAGAAAATTAATCTTCTGTGTTGTAAATTCATCTTTTTGGTTAAAAATTTAAATTTTTGGTGAAAGATTAAACTGGTTTGCAGAAAGCTCACGTTTCTTGTTAAAAATATAATTGTTTAGTTGAAAATTAATTCGTTTTTGGTTGAAGATTCAACTATTTTGTTGGAAATTTTTCTTTTTTGGTCCAACTCCCCTGTTTTTTTATTTAAAATTAAAATATATTTTTGTCAAAATATCAGCTATTAAAACTATTACTGCTTTCTTAAAAGTTCATTTTTTGATTGAAGATACGTCGTTTTAGTTGAAAATTCGTTTTTTTTTTGTTAAGAATTATTTTAACTGAAAATTTGACTATTTTGTTGAAAATAACTGTTTCGTAGAAAATTAGTAATTTTGAGTTTAAAAATTCAACTATTTAGCTACAAATTTTTAGAAAAGAAAAAATATAAACTAAAAATAAATAAAATAATATTTTGGACTAACATACAATTTAGATTTCGAACTATTCAGTTGGAATTTTATGTGATTTGTTAAAAATTCGTCTTTTTTCGTAGAAAATTCATTTTTTGATTTAAAATTCTTGTTTTTTTTTATAATTACATTTTTCAACCGAAAATTTAACTATTCCATTTTTTGTGAAATTGATCATTTTTGGTTGAATTTTTATCTTTTTCAGATTAAAAATCAACTATTTGATAAACAAATTATGTATTTTGTTGAAAATTCGTCGTTTTTGGTAGAAAATTTATTTTTTTTGTTGAAAATTCTTGTTTCTTTTCTAGTTAATTTTTTCAACAGAAAATTTAACTATTCCATTTTTATTGTAAATTTATTTTCCTTAGTTGAAAATTCAACTATTTGGTTGGAAATTCAGGTATTTTGTTAAAAACTTGTGTCTTTAGGCAGAAAATTAATCTTTTTAGTTGCAAATTCAACTAGATAGATCAAAATTGAACTGCTTTGTTATAAATTCATTTTTGGTTAAAGATGCATTATTTTAGTTGAGAATTCATCACATTGGTTGCAAATTTAACTGATTTCTTGATAATACGTTTTTTTTTGTGAAAAATTAATTTTTTTTATATTAAAATGAAACTATTCCAGTTTTTTGTTGAAAATTTGTATTTTGTTAAAAATTTTGTCTCTTTAGGTAGAAAATTAATCTTTTTGGTTGAAACTTCAACTAGTTAGTTTAAAATAAACTACTTTGTTAGAAATTAATTTTTTTTCTAAATATGTATTATTTTACTTGAGAATTATTTGTGTATAATACTTTATTTTTTGTGAAAAATTAATTTTTTAAATGAAAATGTAACTATTTCAGTTTTGGTTGAAAATTGATATTTTTTAGTTGAAAATTCAACTATTTCATTAAAAATTCGTCTTGTTGGGTGAGGATTCAAATATTTTGTTGATTTTTTAACTTATAAATTTTGTGTTCAAAATCTTAGAAAATCTACAGTCTGTATTAAATAGGTTTAAATCTTTACACGTTTTAAATTATTTTGGAATCTTTTCAAAACTTCTGAATATATTTTAAATTTGCTCAATTATTTTCCAAATTAATAATTGTTCAATTTTTATTTATAATTCAAAAAAGGAGTTTTAAATCTCTTCAAATATTCTCTTCAAATTAATTTCTCAATATACAAAATCATTTTGAATTTTCCCAGCACAATAAAAAATTTATTTTCTTAAAACCTTTAATGATCCTTGATAAGCTTCAAAATTTTAATTTCGAAACCTTCAGAAATCTAAATTCAGTTTCTTATTTTTCAAAATATTTTCTAAAAAAAATGTAAAATCCTGTAGTTTTCCATAATACCTTGTAGATTTTTACAACAAAGTAAACAAATATTAATAAAAAGTTATACAAATTTTTGAATTGTAGAAACTTATACTTTATTGTTAATTTTTTTACTTTTCTACAAGAAGATTCCAGAAAAAAATTAACTATTTGTATTTAATTGTGTTTTGTTGTTAAATTTTGTGTATTTTTTTTACAAAAAAGTACAGATTTTAACAAAAAATTACAGTTGTAGAAATGTTGTACTTTCTTCTAAAAATTTTTTCCACCAGGGTTGAGGATTCAACTATTTTGTTGGAAATTTGTTCTTTTTGCTTCACTTCATTTGTTTTTGATTAAAAATTGAAAATTATCTGTTTTACTATTTTTTTTTCTTATATTATTATTTTATTATTTTATTATTATTTTTTAGAAAATTTTCACTTTTTCAGTAGAAATTAATCTTATGGATTGAAAATTAATCCGGTTGTTTGTAATTTAATGTTAAACATTAATTTGTAAGTGAAAGTTCAACTATTCAATTGTTGATTGAGAATTTATCTTTTTAATTGAAAATTCATGTATTTTATTGAAAATTCGTCTTATTTATTAAAAATAATCTTCTTGATTGAAAATTCTTCTTTTTGGTTCAAAAATCAATTATTCCAGTTAAAGATTGATCATTTCCGGTGAAAATTCATGTATTTTGTTGAAAAATCGTTTTTGTCGTAGAAAATTCATTTTCTTGGTTTAAAATTCAAATGTTCCAGCTAGGTATTCATCATTTTAGTTGCAAATTTATCTTTTTGCTTAAAAATAACACTACTTGGTTGAAAATTAAATTGAATTTGTTTTTAAAATAAATTTTTTGTATGTGGAAAATTAATTTTTTTTAAATGAAAATTTAACTATTTCATTTTTGGTTGAAAACTAATCTTTTTTACTTCAATATTCAGCTATTTGTTTGAAAATTGATCTTTTTCAGTTAAAAATTCAATTTTTTAATTGAGAATTAATGTATTTTTTTGAAAATTCGTATTTTTGGTAAAAAAATTAATCTTTTTGGTTGAAAATTCAACTATTTGGTTAAAAATTCATCTATCTTTTTGAAAATCCAAATTTTTACATGAAAAGTTAGGAATTTAAATGGTTTAAATTGAATTATATATAGTGCCTACATTAATTTTGCCAAAATATGCACTGCATTTTAAGTATAAGTATATGGAATAAAGATTTGTTTGAATTATCATTCAAATTCATGGACTTTAAGAGAAAAATTCAAGAAGTGATTAATTAGGTTTTTAGTATTATTTAATTATTTAATTATTTAATTATTCGTTCGTGTTAAAATATTTAAGAATATCTTGTAATATTAATTGAATTCCTAGAAACTGAAAAAAACATTATTTATAATAGATTCGATTGTTTTAAAATATACGAAATATTTGAATGGCTACATGCTGTGAAAAATTATACCTGAAAAAAACTTGGGATACCTGGAAAAAACCTGGAATTGTCAGGGAATTTTTTTCCAGGATTTGAGTAGACACCCTGAGTGATAAATGTGAAATTACATAATTTCAGGCGCAAGCTTGGAAGGCATTCAGCTTCTAAATAGGTACCTGGAAGTGACTGGTGATGTACAAAGTTGCAGTCTGATTGCGATTAGAGCTCTGCCCCCAAAATTGTTACAAGAGAACCAAGTGCAAGTCTGGATAGCCAGGTACTTTATTCGACAATTTATAATTTTCTATAAATTAAATTTTATATAATTTTATATATAATTTTATAAATAAATAATAGATTATTTATAAATTAATTGGTAAAACAGTTACAGGGGTTTGCTCGATGCGTGGAAAATGTGGAACCAAAGAGCGCATTTCGACATTACAATGAGAGCGTCGACAAACGAGAAACCACCTCAGCAGGTTTATATTTCCTGCAATTTTTGCGGGAAAAGCATATCTGCTTTTATGCAAGGACTTAGTCGTGCTCGAGGTCCTTTTGGCAGATTGGGGAGCACTTCGAATAAATTAAAGGTACGCAAATTTGTATTTTTCTTTGAAAAATTTCCGTTTTTACCTCAACTATTATTCTTCAGTGTATAAATTATACAAATTCCTATTTTCGTTATCGCAGGATTTACAGTTTTTCATCCTTTTTGGTTGAAAATTCGTTTTCTTGTGTCGAAAATTCCACAATTTGATTGACATTGTTTTTTCTTGTTTGTATTTCTTTTTTTTAATTAATTTCTTTTGGTATAAATTCCATTTTTTTTGGTTTAAAATTACCTTTTTTGTAGAAATTCATGTTTTAGGTTTAAAAATCAAACAATTTTGGTCAAACATCATCCTTTATGGTTGAAAATTCGTTTTTTTAATTGAAAATTCCACAATTTGGTTGACATTTTTTATCTTTTTTGAACAAAAAATCTTTTTCTAGGTTAAAAATTTAACTAATTTGTTGAAAGTTTGTATTTTGTTTTTTAAATTAATTTCTTTTGGTATAAATTCCATCTTTTTGGTTTAAAATCACCCTTTTTGATGAAAATTCATATTTTGGGTTTAAAAATTCAACCGTTTTGTTAAAATATTATCATGTATGGTTGAAAATTCGTCCTTTCGATTGAAAATTCCACAATTTAGTTGCCATTTTTTATCTTTCTTTACTAAAAAATCTTTTTCTGGGTTGAAAATTCAACTATTTTGATGAAAGTTTGTATTTTGTTTTTAAAATTAGTTCTTTTGGTAGAAATTCCATTTTTTTTTGGTTTAAAATAACGTTTTTTGTTGAAATTCATGTTTCAGGTTTAAAAATTCAATAATTTTGTTAAAAAGTCATCCCTTATGGTTGAAAATTCCACAATTTGGTTGACATTTTTTCATCTTTCTTGACCAAAAAATATTTTTCTAGGTTGGGAATTTGACTACTTTGTTGAAAGTTTGTATTTTTTTTTTAAATTAATTCCGTTTGGTATAAATTCAATTTTTTGGTTTAAAATTACCTGTTTTGATGAAATTTATGTTTTATTTTTAAAAATCAAACAATTTTGTTAAAACATCATCCTTTTTGTTTGAATATTCGTCTTT
>CAKNXH010059845.1:214495-227402 GCA_932178445.1 Andricus quercusramuli | reverse complement strand
AAAATAACATCTTCCATTAAAATTATTCAGATTCGGTGAAATTTGTTCAGATTAGAATGAATCACTTGAAATTTACAGGTCAATGAGACACAGATTCGCGTCGTCTGTGATACAGGAGAAATGAGAAATTATCTGCGTCGCACAGTGGACCTTTTTTGAAATGCTGTCTCGAAATCGTAGAACTTTGGATCGGAATGACCTAGAGGGATATATATTTTTTTTTAAATAAAGAAAAAACCTTTCCAAATATAGGAAAATTATAGAGAATGTCCAAAAAAAATTTTGACCTTGAAAATCTGTGTTGAAGATGGAATTTTTGGCAAAAAAAATTGTTTATTGAATACCAAAAGCGCTTAGATTTTGCATGTTATGTGCTACACATGTTTTTATATAGATTTTTGCATGCCCAATCCGAATCTGACATGTAAATCGTTGTAACACAAAATCCAAAATGGCGGAGCCAATATGGCAGACTAATATTGTAAAACGAAACCGATTTGACTAAAATTTGCTACAAGGTGGTTTTTCAGGTCGCTGATTACAACTCCAAGGTCAACATTTGAAAATTCAAAATGGAGGATCCAATATGGCGGACCAAAATTGTAAAAGGAAACCGATTTGACTAAAATTTGCTACAAGGGGGTTTTTCGGGTCGCTGATTTCAAATGCAGGGTCAAAATTAGCAAATTAAAAATGGTGGATCTAATATGGCGGACCAACATTGTAACAGGAAACCGATTTGACTAAAGAATGCTACTCGGGGGTTTTTTGGGTCGCTGATTTTGAATCCAGGGTCAAAATTTAAAATGGAGGATCCAATATGGCGGACCAAACTTGTAAAAGGAAACTGATTTGACTAAAATTTGCTACAAGGAAATTTTTCGGGTTGCTGATTTTGAATCCGGGGTCAAAATTAAAAAATTCAGAATGGCGGATCCAATATGGCGGACCAACATTGTACAAGAAAATAGAGTTGACAAAAAAATGCTACTCGGGGGGTTTTTCGGGTCGCTGATTTTAAATCCAGGGTAAAAATTCAAAATGAAGGATCCAACATGACGGACCAAAATTGTAAAAGAAACCCGATTTGACTAAAATTTGCTACAAGGGGGTTTTTCGTGTCGCTGATTTCAAATCCGGGGTCAAAATTGGAAAAATTAAAAATGGTGGAGCAGAATGGTGCAAAAAAACATATTTGACTAAAAATTACCGTTTTTGGGTCGCTAAAAAATTGAAAAGTTTAATAATAGCGGATCGAAATTCTCCAAATCACTTTTGCAGTGTTTTTCCTAGACATCGCACGGCTTTCTAGATTTGTCAACACATATATTTGTAATAATAGTTTTTGCTAAAAAAAAAGATTTGATTATTCGACAAGTTTTAAAAATTTTGAGCAAAAACGAAGAAAAGAATAATAGAACCACTATAGTGATCAGTCATGTGAATTATTGTAGCGTTTATAACATTGAGGTCTTTAGAACATAAGATTCAAACAGCAGAAAACAAGTTGAAACAAAATAACATTCTAATTTCTAATTTAACAATCAGATAATATTAAGTATATAACCACCAGAAATGTACGCAATCATAGTAATTCTTGAAGAGGTACCTGGTACATGAAACGATACGTTGATGGGTCTTTGGCAGAAAGGACGATTAAAAGCATCTATCAACTAAGATAATTATCTTCATCGATTTCGCTACTTTCTGTATCACTTTCATTGTTCAACGAATCGCTTTCCTCACTCATACCATCTCTGACAGTTACATCTTCCTCTTCAATTTCACTGGAAGGTATTTTCAATTTAAATGTCAAAAAAGGTATATTATATTAGCCTACTATAATTCTCAAAGGTTTAAAAATAATGAATGAAATTAATTTAATTACATTGCGTGAATGTAATTGGTTTTATTAATTTATTTGAAAGTTAACCTTTTAATAATCAAAATAACCTAAAGATTATTATACCACAGACAAGGAAGATTAGAAGTTTGATAGATTAATTGTAAACTATATTAGCAATATTTGTGCACCTACCCCTCTTTTATGAATTTTTTTAGGGCTTCTGAAACTTCTTTTCGTTTGTGAATTTGTATTCTTTTGTCTATTAACTCAATAGAAATTTTAGGATCCGTGAGATATATGGCTCTATCAAATACATCTATAATTCGATTCTCTTGCTTGTTTTGTCGTGAATGTGAGATGAAATTCTTCCTGTATAATTTGTGCCACGATTCGTTTGCGTCTTCAGCAAAATAAGCTACGGGTAATGGAAATTCTCTGGCAATCTCGCAACCGTGCTTCAACAGTTTGTGGACAATTGGGCTCATTCTGGCCCATGGATAAAGTTCGTAATGGCGACAGTAAATATTCCAACAGAATGCCTCCAGTTCATCCAATTTTAATTGTTTTTCACATTTGAACGCCAATAAGATTAGTGCTAGATCGGAAACAAACTGGCAATCAATTTCTAGCACCTTCGCGAACGCTTTCGGTTGCTCGAAGCACCTTCTCGCCTGGTTTCCAGTGTTAGTCGTACCATGGCCTTGGAGTACTTGGTCGACTCTTACGCCAAATTTTTCAAAAATTTTCTTCTGCATAAGAAGCTTTCTAGTCTCAAATTGTTCTGTAAAATTAAAACTTTATGGCTGAAAAATATTTACAAAATACCTAAAAAGTGTGCATTTTCTGATTTTTCTGCATGAAAATTAAAAAAATTAAGCTTATAAAAACTATATTCTTTACTATAATTCCAGATTTAAAGGTGAGTTAATCACTAAAGAGTTACCTTTTAACGACTTCTTTATATCCCACGTTTGCAAAGTCATTCTGTAAGACAAGTGAAGCATGTATTCAAAAACTTTAATTTCACTATGCAACAAACCTAATCCATATTTCAGAGACGTCTTTTCGGGGGCAAAGTTGTCTTTCAAATTACAAAATTGGTGTGCAGTTCTTAAGCACATCGGACACCTACTTGTCGCTCTGTTTCCAAAAATAGTGTTAAGGCATTTGCCATCAAACAGTGTCTGCGAAACGTTATATTTTACTTGAACTGTTTTACCATTCGACATAGTAAACGTGTGGGGTTTAAGCTTTCGGATTTCTGTATTGAATTGATTAAATTCCCGATTAGTCGCTGTATCATCTTCTTTTTCGAGCGCAATTCTGAGAGGTCGACAAAAGCGCACACTCTGAGGTGTTGGATTTATCCAGGAAAGATCATCTGACTTACAGTTCTTTAATTTTATAATTATCAATATTATCATACTGCTCAAAAACAAAGAGTGCAAAACATTTGGATTTTTACATTTCTGATGGGGATTTACATGCCCTGATGAGCTATCGAACCCCAAAGTTGTAATCAATTCTAAACTACATAAGTATCTTTTACCCCAATGCAAAGCAACAGAATCGCACAAACATTCAGCCGTCTTATTGAGCATATACTGCAAAGGCACTGAAACTTCCGTTCCAGATGACTTGTAATGCGGAGGTTTGCAGGCACTCATTGCTCCTCGAATCTTGTTATAGCACGGATAAATAAAACTTTTTCCATCTTTACTATCTTTTGATAATGCCTTATAACTGCTTTTACTAAAGTTATATTCTAAATAGAAAGCTAGGGCTGATTCAGGTGTGTGTACAATTTGCTTCATTTTGCTAGAACTATTTGAATCATCATTACTGCTACTACCTGTGTTGAACGAGTTTCCTTTACCAATTCTAGCAGTTAATTCAATGACAGCGATATCTTCTTCTGCATAATTAAGAACTGCTTTAGCTCGTCTATAAATAGTTGATCTAGAAGCATCTTTTATTTGTACTTTCTTCCTATAGTATTAACACTCTTCTTACTTTTCTTACATGGACGACCTGATTTCCTTTGAGCACCACTTCTTTTAATATTCATATTGAACAATATTTTTTGCAGCGAATACATTTTCGGAGAAGACAAGTTCAATCAATCAATAAACTAATTGATTATATCGATGCTACCGACAGCAAGGAAAATTATGGTTACGTAACTTTGTCCACGAGCGCGGTACTCATGGTGATATAAATCAATTGTTTCCGCAGCAAGCCCTTCATAGATTGAGGTATTAATAACTTCAGAACGATTCAGTTTTTACAATATTGTTCCGAAATATTCAACTCGCGGTTTTTGATTTTGGAATTTTGACTCTGAATTTAAAATCAGCTACCCGAAAACCTCCCGATTGAGAATTTCCAGTCAAATCGGTTTTCTTCTACAACTTTGGTCCGCTTTTTCTAATTCTGGAATTTTGACCCCGGATTTGAAATCAGCGACCCGAAAAAACCCCTTGTAGCAAATTTGAGTAAAATCGGTTTTCTTTTACAATTTTGGTCCGCCATATTGGATCCTCCATTTTGAATTTTGACCCCGGATTTGAAATCAGCGACCCGAAAAACCTCCTTGTTACAAATTTTAGTCAAATCGGTTTTCTTGTACAATTTTGTTCCGCCATATTGGATCCTATATTTTGAATTTTGACCCCGGAATTGAAATCAGCGACCCGAAAAACCCCCTTGTTGCAAATTTTAGTCAAATCGGTTTCGTTTCACAATATTAGTCTGCCATATTGTCTCCGCCATTTTGGATTTTGTCTTACAACGATTTACATGTCAGATTCGGATTGGGCATGCAAAAATCTATATAAAAACATGTATAGCACATAAAATGTAAAATCTAAGCGTTTTTGGTATTCAATAAGCGATTTTTTTTTGCCTAAAAATATCCCTCTAGGTCGTTCCGATCCAAAGTTCTACGATTTTGAGACAGAATTTCAAAAAAGGTCCACTGTGCGTCGCCTCGGTGGCGTAATTGGTTAACGCCTCACTCGTGAATAGTGGCATTCCTGGTTTAAATCCGGGCTGAGGCAGATTTGTTTTCGTTTCTCCAGAAAAATATTTGACCAGTAATCGACAAGATTTAACATCAGAAAATTAATTAATTAATTACCCTGGTAATTTTGCAAAAATTATTTGTAAATATACTCATTAGATAAACTTACAACGATTTAATAATCTGCTATATTTTTTTTGTTCCAGACATACCAGATATTCCTGAGAACATCAAGAATTTACGAGCCTTACAAGTGGCGGACTTTAGCAGTAATCCTATACCCAGGTAAATTTTTACTTACTAGTAAAAACGCGTGCAACCGCACGGCGTAACATTTCTTCTATTCTTATGGACTGCAAAATAATGAATTAATGTTTTTCAAATCCACTCAGACTTTTTTTCATAATTTTTAATGTGGTTTATTTTGTTAGTATGAAAAAGAACGTAAAAATATACTGCTTACTCATATTTACCTGAACAAAAAATTGAATTTAAGAAGACAAATATAGAACCAAAATTTATGAAAAAATCTTATTCGGGTTGCTTTAATTCGTACAATGTTGAATAAAAGAAAGATATTTCGTAAATTATATATAAGATTAGTACTCCATAGTATAATCAATCGCATGCTTTGCTCGCATTTATTTTCTTGTGTGATGAAATTACTCAAATAATTTGTAATGAAAAAAATGTTTAATAATTACTCTTTTAAAAATCTTAAAGGTTCATTCTTAAAATACACATACACCACCTGTTCTTCTACTCCCACCATCCCTCTTCCTTGAATCTGAGGCCTGAAATGATTCTTTAAAAAACTCCCTCCACTCCTCACTCCCTATCTTCTCGCCTATCCCCACTCTACGCTTCCTAAACCTATTTATCACCTTCCAGGCGTCCCTCTCTGTCTTAACATTCCCTAACTCCTCTTCCAGATCTTTCACCTTTTCCTGTTCTTTCTTCTTACACATCAATTTAAACCCCTTCCTCATTTCTACGTACTCCTTCCTTTTCGGAATACCCTCTTTCCACTTCTTGTACTTCCTCTTCACCTTCCTTTTCATCTTTTTACATTCCCTATCCCACCACGGCTTCACCATTCCTTTCTTCTTCTTTTTGAATACCTTCTTTTGCACGCACTCTTTCACTTTCTCTTTTAAATCATCCCATATCTTTTCCACCGACTCCCCTTCAAAGCGTACCTTCCCTTACTGCTCCTTATACTTCTCTATCGCCTCTCTCGTCCATCTCACCCTCTCCCCCGTCGACACTTCTTGGCCACCTTGCCTTCGGCCTCTCTCACCCCTTATCCACAACCATAATGGCCGATGGTCTAATCTACCCTCCCTTCTACTGCGAATCTCTCTGTCTCCTGCCACCCTTGCATATTCATGAATACATCGTCTGTCATCGATACCCCCACCTTACTTACATATGTGTATTCTCCTTCTTCGTCCCCAGTTGTCATACCATTCGCCGCCGCCTAGCCTCTATCCAGTCCTTTAGAATCCCCCCTCCTTATTTATTATCTCATCCTTCGATTTTCTCTTGAAACTCTCCCCTTCTCTGTAAAGGCCCCTTCCCTCCCCATTCTCGTATTAAAATCCCCACCCAGCACTACCATACCCTTCTCTTTTTCGCTTAGCAAGTCTTCCACCCTTTCTTTAATTCTTTCCATGCCATCTTCATTGTACACTGTCACAAACTTATACGCTACCCCTCCCATCTTTACTTCCCTCATTTGCACTTCCTCTCCATGAACTTCTTCCTCTAATCTTTGGCTCTATTCTATCCCATTCCTTTCTTCATACCCACGTCTCCACCAGTCCCACAACATCAAATTCCTGGATATTGTGACGCAGCCTTTTTCCTAAATTAATTAAAAGAGAATTTCTAGTCGCACAAAGATAAATAGAAATAAATTACGATATTCTATAGCCCGGGGCGCCAGTCTTCCTAAAGGCAGTCCTGAACAATCTGTGAATAGCTCAAAAACCAAAAAAACGACAGCGATACGGAACGGTAAGATAGAGTGGCAGGTGGCAAACGATTTGAGCCAGAGAATTCCAATAGGCAACGGCTAATTCAGTCCTTAAAATAGAGGGGCTGGTTTGAATAAATATTTAGCAAGATTCTATTTAAATATTCAAAGAAAATGACAATAAGTTTATTACGGACAGTATTAATCTTAAAAGTGTTAACGTACTTCTAACGTTACTGTGATGTGGACAGGGGAATGATCAAACACATTGAATAACAGTCAGCTAGTATAATAATAATGCAATAATTTATTCAGCATTAATAAATCACTCGTCGAGAATACACGTTTGATACCGATACTGCAGCTAGCTGCCTGAGATAAATAACTCTCTCTCGTACACGCACTTCTAGGCCTGACTGGCACAATCATTATACTCGTTGCTAGCTCGCAACCAACTGAACTGTACGGCGGGCTGACCCAAGCGCTATCCCCTCTTTCCTTCTATAGTTACGGACTCGCTACCCGTCGGTACACGCTACGTCCCATCGCGGCTCACAAAAGGAGTATATCTGATTTCCTAACAAAAGATTCTGATCAAAATAGTGACAAAATGAAAATTGCTGATAGCAAAGAATAACAACAAAATATATTTGGGACTCTATATAAAAAAAGAGAAAGCGGCTAAAATACAATGTAATCAAACTTGTGAAATGCATTTAAATTTACTAGTCTTCGATACTAAAATGAGTTATTAAATTAAGCAGGTCGGGATGCAAGTGCCAAATAAAAGCTTGGGGAAACACTTACAAGTTAAAAAAAAACAACGTCGGGAAGTGTCGAGCATCTAGATATAGGGGGATACAAACAATATCAAGGTCGAGGGGTGTGAGAGAAAACATGTCGAGAATAAAGTTGAAAAAAGGGGAAGAGCATTTTATAAGGCATTAGGATAGGTAAAGACAGAATCAAGGGCGTAATTAATTAAAGGCAGTACTAAATACTCTACAGGTAAATATTAAAGAAAAAAAGGGACGAAAAAGGGATCGGCAATCTACATAGTACAATTCTAAAATCGAAGTATTTTTCCGTTCACAATAAAAGGGGAATTCCTAGAATAATTTGGTTGAGACGTATTATTTTTATATTTACAAGGGGACCGAATGTACGCAAAGTCGAGAAATCCTATCATAAAAGAGTGGTTGCATTTTAATTCGCCGCCTATGCTTTAGAATCGATATTAGAATCGAGAAGTTCGGTCTAGATTCAGAGAATCATTTTTTCATTTTTAGGTTAAGAACAGAGCTGCGTATTATGAGACAAGGGATGAGCACTATTCATGTGCACATTGATGATTGATTATAGCTGACGATATGGTCGTAAGAACTTATCGCATGAGGGGAGGTGGCTCCGGTTTAAAAGAGGAAAGCCAGCTAGATGATGGTGGCTAAGAATTTGCGGCGTTGTGCCGGCTATGTGCGTTCCCCGGTTCCCCCCTTACCAATTGTGGGTGACACCACGAGTCACTCACGCTGAGTCTATGAGTTCTTACTTCTTATGTCTTTTGGTTGATTCCCGAGTGATTCGTTTGGTGGTGGTGAATGCTAGGGATACAAGTCGAGTACGGAGTTTGAATTGTACAATTTTGACTGAATCCTAATCCATTTGAAATTAAACAATTTACATATTTTGAAATCAAATATTGAAGTTTTCCAAAATTTAAGTCGTCAGTACTTAAAGAAATGAAAACGTTTAATTTAATTAAATTTCAAGTTTTTGTAAAATATTGTTTCAGTCTACAATGTTTCAATTTTTATCCATTACGTGTTAAACTTAAAAACAATTATTATTTAATTATTAGTAATAATAGTATCTTCATATTATTTATTATACCATTAAGCCTTTTCCCTTCCGGGGTAGGCGTGACTTGTTCGGTTGGAAAGTAGTGAAATAGGTATATAGGTATGAGGATGTTCGGTATATGGGTATAGGGTGGATGGGTATGTAGGTGTTATGTATAGATGTTTTAGATTGATCTGGAGTTCTCGTGTTATTTATATAAATGACACGTTCACTCCGCAACACTGCTCCGACCCAGGTTGCTGATCAATCTCTCTAGCGATCACCCCAAGTGAGGAGCCTCACAAAATTATTATGTATGGTTCCCCACCTGGGCCCATTAGTATCCAAGGTCTTTGTTTCAGGCATCATTCACTCTATTGTCACTCTGTTTATAAACTATTTGTCGCCACATATTTCTGTCCTGGCATACTACTCTAGCTTCATTCACGTCCATGCATTTTTTCATGCAGGCTCTTGTATTTCTATGGCTTCTTATGTCTCTTCGTATTAGTGTCTCATTCACAGATTCTAACCATTCTTTCGGCGGTCTACCTCTGGGCATTTTGCCATTTACTTTACCTTTATACACTTGCTTGGTCAGTCGTTCATCTTTCATTCTTTCAAGATGTCCGAACCACCTTAGCTGATTTCTTTCCCATATGTCAACTAGTGTCTCCCCTGTACCACATTCTTCGAGGATTGTCTCGTTTCGTACTTTGTCCATCAGTGTTTTCCCGCATATTATGCGCAGAGGTTTCATGCCGATCGCGTTGATTTTACTCCTGTCTTTTTCTTGACAGGTCCATGTCTCGCTACCGTATAGTACAGTCGGTACGAAAATAGAGTTATGTATGGCCATTTTAGCTTTTTTTGATGTTTTTATTTGTGAGGATGGACCTTGCTCTACCGATAACCTGCTTACCCTTATTTATGCGCCTATCTAATTCCCCATCTATTTTTCCGTCGTTAGTGAATAGACTACCTAGATATACGTACTTGTCAACTTGTTCTAATTTCTCATCATTTAGAACTATGTTGCATATTGTTTTCTCACTTTTTCCCTCAAACACCATGACTTTCGTTTTATTCACGTTAATTTTAAGGTCCATGTTCTTCATGCTTGTATTAAGTTTATTCAACATTCTTTGCAAGTCTTCGACTGATTCTGCCATAACAATCTTGTCATCCGCGAAAGCCAACCCACGTACCTTGACGGTTTCGAGATCTACACCTTTTTCGTCGAAGAGGGCAGTTCTAAGACACTTATCCATGAATATGATAAAAAGCCACGAGGACATAACGCATCCTTGTTTCACGCCTTGCATAATATCGAACCATTCACTCTTTTTCCCATTTACCCTGACACTCGCTTTACTACCTGTATATATTGTTTTTATTGCTTGTAGGAGCCCTCCATTCACTCCATACTCTTTAAGGACTTCCCAAAGTTTACTTCTATTTACCGTGTCGAATGCTTTTTCTAGATCGATAAATGCACAGAAGACTTTCTTTCCTACTCTCAAACTTTTTTCTGCGACCTGTCTTAGGCTAAATATCTGATCCGTACATGATCTTCCTGGCATAAATCCACTTTGGACTTCCCATATTTTCTCTTCTGTAATTTGCATTACCCTACGGATAAGTATTTTTGAGTATATTTTACTTACGGTACTTAGTAGGCTGATACCCCTGTAATTACTGCAGCTGCTTTTATCTCCTTTTCTTTTGTATATTGGTACGATAATCGCTTTTCTCCAATCGTCTGGGACTTCTCCCGTTTCGATATATAAATTTATTAATTCGCACAACCTGTGAGGTATGTACTCGCCACCGTATTTAAGCATTTCAGCGCTAATATTGTCTATACCCGCAGCCTTACCGTTCTTCAAGTTCTTAATTATATCTCTGACCTCAGTGACACAGACTTTTTCAATTGGGTTTTCTAATGCATTGTCTTCTATGTCGCAGTTTTGTTGTCCGATATTTTCACCTCCCAATAGTTCTTTGAAAGACTCTTTCAAAGCGTCTACTATTCCGTCTATATCATATAGCATTTCGCCTTTGCTGTTTCTCATGCTAGCAAACTCTGTACTTTTACTTTCCTTCAACTGTTTATATAATAGTTTCATAATTCCTTCAAAGCAGTTTATTATTTTATTCTCTTCTTCTGTTCTGATTTTCTCTTTACTCTCTTTGACTAGTCGTTTAACTTTCCTATTTTTGTGTCTGTAATCATTTTTAAGTCTAGTTCTCTCCTCATCGCTAAGACCTGTCATGTTCAGCGTTTTATTGTGCGCTTATTTCTTTTATTTTTGGGCTGCCGCAATTTCATCGTTCCACCACGCATCGCCAGACTTTCTTCCTACAACCGCTGTACCACATACTTCGGTCGCAGTTTTGACAATGACATCCCGTAATAAAGTCCACGCGCCCTCTATATCTTTATTGCTTATAAGCGCTTCCCGCGTTGCCCTATCTATGCTTTCAGTTAACCTCTTTTTAAACTCTGTTTGCACTTCTTGTCTCTGTAAATTTTCAATTTTTATTCGTGTTTGTTTCGTTTTCTTTGTTTTCTTTGTTCTCCATCCCCGCCCTAAGTTTATTTTGCAGACTAAAAGGTAATGATCAGAATTGCATTCGGAACCCCTCATGACTCTTGTATCTTTAACTAGTTCTCTTAATCTTTCATCCGCAATAACAAAGTCAATTATGCTGTGGCTATTTCCTTTACGCCAGGTGTACATGTGGATCATTTTATGTCTAAACCAAGTATTTGTAATAAATAGGCCCTTTTCTAAGCATAAACTAACTAGCTTTTCCCCGTTATAATTTTTTCTTGTTGGATCTCCAAAATTACCTAGCACCCTTTCTGTATCTGTATCCTGGCGTTGGACACCGACCCATCCGTTCATATCTCCTAGCAGAATTATTCTTTCACCTTGATAGCAAATACTTATTGTATCATTTAGAGTGTCCCAGAAGGCGTCCTTAACTTCCCTCGAATCGCTATCAACTGGTGCGTAGCACGCTACGATAAATAATCTTCTGATTCCTACCTTCATTCTAGCCCGCAGCAATCTGGGTGATACAAAATTATGCTCTATGAGATGATGACTTGCTTTTTTACTCATAATTAAACCGACCCCTTGACTACGATGCGATTCGCTATCTACTCCTGACCATATTTCACAACCGCCTTTCAACACCCCATTTCCTATTTTTCTAAATTCGCAACCCTTTTTCCTTGTCTCAGGTACACAAAGAATATCTAGTTTCCTTACGTGCATAGTTTCTCGTAGTTCTCTTATCTTAAGATCATTCACTCCTCTAGCATTCCAAACACCCAGTCTCCATTCATCGCCCGAAACAAGACCTTTACGCTTACCGTGTGCATGCCTTTGGTCAATCCGAGTTTCAGTCCATTCCGAGGCTACTTTATTGTTTGTATTATTCATGTTTAGATTGTACTCCCAACTATCACCTGTATGCGCGAGATTTGTTTTGCGAGTCGAAATCATGTCCGAATTAAGCAGTGATTTGTCTTATGGTGGAGTCAAGCTGTAACGTCAGTCCCACCAAAACTTCTGTTACTGGGGTTGGAGGGGGGGGGGGGCTGTAAGGACATGAGAAAGGAAACCGAGAGTCTCGATAGGTTGGTGATTTATGCTGAGAAGGTCACCAGCCTTAAGCAGCGTTCTATTAGATAGGAGTTGATATGCTCCGGTTTGCCGATTGCCGGCGGCCGACCTGTAAAACATGAGCCAATAACTCTTTTTTTTTTTTTTTAAATTAAAAGTTTCACTTTATTTACGCGGTTTTAAAATCTTTTATTGAATAAATCTGCACACATAAAAAGAGTTCATAGAAAAATAATGAAAATTTTAAAACTTCTTTTAAAATCTGTTCAAAATTTTCTTTTAAAAATTCTTTCCCTATTTTTAAATAAACGACTGACTTCTGAGAGTACTAGAGTTCTTTAAAGCCGACAAGGAGAACTTAAATTATTTGAAGATACCCCCCCCTCCCCCCCTCAACCTAACCAAACATGGGGGGGAAAAAAAATGTATTTTAGCAGAAATTACTATAATTTGGTATATAATAGAAAACTCATCTTTTTTAAAACAGGTTGTAGAGTCTTCCATTTCTTGTCGTTTTCCAAGATTCACTTTGGTTATGCGGTTATAAAATCTTTTATTGAATAAAACTGCACACATAAAAAGAG
>CAKNXH010059845.1:174563-214485 GCA_932178445.1 Andricus quercusramuli | reverse complement strand
TCAAATACTTTCAGATTCGTAAGAGTGAAAACAAAATTCTGGAAATAGCAATTACAAAATCAAAATATCTAGAAATTGAACGTTACAATTTCAATTCTTTTATTTAAAAACAATTTCATTTGTAAATAACTTTAAGATATATTGAGAAGTTTTAAAAAAATTAGCCTTTCGAGAAGTAAGAAATATTTCATAATACTGAAAAGTGTTTATTATGATTCCATAGAAAATTGATAATTAACACAATTATCAAAACATACTTTCGAAGATTCTATAAGCAGTAAAAAACTTGTATGAAAATTTTGATTGATTATATTAAATATGTACAAGTTATGAAAAAATTTATAAAATAATAAAAAATTTATAAATATTTCAAAAAGTCTAAAACAAAATGTAGATTTTTGAACATTTTGAAAAGCAGTTAAAAACATTTTTATGAATTTTAAATGATCTTAAAATAATACGTTATTTTCATATTCCTTCAAAACAAATTTTCATCATTCTCTAATCTAACAAACTTTTAAAATAATTCTTAAAAATATATTGAAAAACAGAATTTGCATACATAAATAATAATTGAACAATTATTGATTTGGAATTAATTATAATAAAAATAATATAACTTCTCAATTGGAAATTATTCACTTTGAAGAGAAAAATTTCAATTGTCAAACTTTTCATGTTCATAGCTTAAAAATGATTAAAATTATATAAAATTAAATTTTGAAAAATTCATTGATTCATTCATCTATTTAAAGCATTGCAGATTATAACGTGGGTTTAAATTTTTACAATTGAATCTAAGTATTTTTAACTATAAAATTTATAAAAGTTAAAAAAATTTATTTTTGCACTTTAAATTAGTTAAATTTTAATTGTCTATCCTCCTCATTCTCTGTCTATTTTCTATGCTTTCCAATTTGTTCCATGCCTTCTCTTTCTCTCCTTTCCATAATGCATCCCATTCTTCCCACTTTTGTCTCACTTTTCTTACTTCGTCGTTTACCTCCTCCCCTTGCCGCTGCATATCATTCAGTCTTTCGCATGTCTCTTCCAATCTTCCGCAAGTCTCCTCTCTAAATCCCTTTATAAGAGCTTCTAATTTTCCCAGCATATTTCCTTCATCCCTATCTCTATCCGGTGTTCTTTTTTTCATCTTAACTTTTTTAATTTCATTGCCCTTCTCCGCGTCTTCGCCCACCCTTTCTCTTTTCCTTCTATCGTCTCCCGCTTTCTCCCCTTCGCTATTCACGCTCTTGCTGCTAATCGCGTTTGCCGACTGTTGCCACCTATGTAGCAGCTCTCTCGACCCCGAACTCCTTGATCTGTATCTTTCTAAATTGGTGGGCCTCCCGCGAGTCCCGCGCCTATGATCCCTTCCTCGACTTGACTCTGCCATTGCCACGGGGTTCAAAGGCGTAGCAAACGTTTCATCTGCGCTCCCCTCACCGCTTGCCTCGTCTACGATGCTACCCTCTCTCTCTTTACCACTATCTCTACTCGCTTCACTCTTCTCACCAGATTCGCTCTGTCTCCTGGAAACGCGCTGTGGGCTGTGCGTAACCGGCATGTTGCTGTGCCGTGTTAACCGACCGTTGTCTCAACTCCCCCTCTCCTGTCACCACCCTTCCCATCGTCGCTTTCTAACACAACCCCAAACTTTAAAAAACTTACTCAAAACTCACCCTTTTATCCCGATTTCTTTTGGCAATGTGCGGACACCTCTACTCCTTCTCCCTTCACACCCTTCGAACTCCTACCGTCTTCCAAAAATCCCCGTATCTCGCCGAAACGAACCTAACCTCAAAACTAACTTCCGTCAATTTTGATCTTTTTTGAATAAATTCGCACTTTCTACCGCTCCCTTCATTCACACTTGAACCTTCACCCTAATCCCCTTACTCACCACACCCTCACCGTACTCACTCAAGTTTTCACTTCTCCCCTGCCAAAAAATGATTGCACTCGAAAAACACCGTGTAACCTCTATCGGTACTGGAAACGGAAGCCAAGTTATTTTAACTCAATTTCTTGAAAGAAATCTTTTTATTATAAAAGTCTTTGTAAGAAAAATGCATTAAATATTGCAATTTTAGATATATATAATAGTACATTGTGTAACGAGTGGGGTATAGTTGCATATTGCGCACACTATTTTTCATCACGAATGTGAGGAATATGCATTCTTCGTATTTTATCCGCACGAGCGAAGCGAGTGCGGAATATCGTGGGGGGGGGGGGGCGGGCCCCCCCGAGAGGAAAAACACCCCAATCAAAAAGATAATTTCAGGTGCCGATGGAGAATTGGCCGTGTTTTCTCGAAACAAACGCACCTAACCTGAAACCTGGTGTGGGCATAAACCCTCCATGAGAAATTAAATGAAATAAAAACATAATTTATTTAGTTTAATGATAATATTAATATTATGAATTTGAAAAAAAAGGTCTCGTCCTTGGAGGGGAATATTCATATTATACTTACTTTATACTTACTTCTTGCATCCACGACACAAAACAAACTGTTGTTGACATTTTGAAGATGATAACGTTGAAGTTAGTAGCAGGTTAGTTGCGTTTGTTTCGTGGAAACACGGCGAAGCGTGTGATTTTTCTTACTAAAACACGGTGGAACGTGCGATATTTCTTCTAAAACACGGAGCAGCGTGCGATTATTGTATAACGCACGCTGTTCGCACGGCATGCTCAATATGTCACAATGCGCACGGAAAACAGATGTGAAATATGGCGTATTCCGTGCATGCGTGATGAAAAACATTTTTTTGGATTATTACTTTTTCTTATTCGTGGAATTTGTAATAATCTAAATAGATTGGTTTGAATCACCCAAAAAAATAAAAAATTTATAAATATTTCAGAAAGTCTAAAACAAAATGTAGATTTTTTAACATTTTGAAATTTAATTTAAAACATTTTTATGAATTTCACATGATCTTAAAATAATTACAAAATCAAAATATCTTAAATTTGAACGTTGCAATTTTAATTTTTTTATTTAAAAACAATTTCATTCGTAAATAACTTGGCTTCCGTTTTCGGTACCGATCGCGAGAGAACTGTTTTGTGTCAAGTGTTGGTTTTTTTGGCTTTGGTGAAGGGAAAAAGCGTGTGTGGAAGCAGAAAGGGCATTGAGTGCGGAGATCAGGTGTGAAGGAAGAAGGGTGAGTGTAGGCAAGGGTGTAAAGGTTGAAAGTGAGGTGTGAGAGAAGGAAATTGGAGCGTACGAAAGTTTTGAGGTTAGGAGTGAAAAATTGTTGTCGAGCAAGGGGGGTAAGAGGTAGGCAGGTGAAGAGAGGGTAGCGTCGTGGAACAGTGGGTAAGGTTGGATACGGGGATGCCGATGGTAAGAAGTCCGCAAACGGGCGCCAGAGGTCAGGCGGAAGAGGAGGCAATTGCTGACGAGGTTGCGAGCTCGGTTAGTGGAGTGAAGGGGGAAGATGACAGTAACGGTAGCGGTCAAGAGACGTTTAAGACGCCGACTAGGGTGGGGATGGCACAGAGAAGGGATGCAGGTACGGCCCATAAAGGCGGAAGGCCCTCTAACCTACAACGCCTGAACAGGCTAGGGAGCGCGGGCTCGAATCGGAGTTTAGACGAATGGCGAAAAAAAGGAAACGTGACCAGTAGTGAGGGGGAAGACAAAAGAAAAAGAGAGGAAGGGGACGATGAGTTAGAAACAGATAAGGAAAGCAAGAAAGGCAGGAATAAACTCACTAAACGGAAAACACCAGATAGTGATAGGGGGGACGGAGGGATGTTTGAAAAATTAAAGGCTCTCATAAAAGGGTTTAGAGAGGAAACAAGGAAAAGTTTGGAAGATATGAATAGGCAGGGAAATGTTGTAAGGGGGGAAGTAAGAAAAGTAAGAGAAAAGTGGGAGGAGTGGGATAAACTCTGGAAAGAGGAGAAGGATAAGGTATGGCGTAAGCTAGAGAGCATAGAGAATAGACAGAAGGAGGATGATGAGAGGAGAAATATTGAGATAAAACAGCTGGAAGAACGGGTGAATAACTTAGAATTGAGGAATGAGCACATGGGGAAAGAAAAAGAGGGTGCGGAAATAGACATAGGGAGTAATAAGAACGTGCAAAATGAGAATGAAAGATTGAAGAAGAGACTGAGTGACATTGAAAGGAGATTGGAAGGGGAAGAAAGGGCGAAGAGGAAAAATAACATAATTATTAAGGGATTGACAATGGAGAGTGAAACAGGGGAGGCGGAAATCATAAATCTTCTGAGAGATATTGGAGTGCAGGTAAGGGTAGAAGGAGTTAAGAGAATAGGAGGGACGAAGGAAGTAAAGGAAGGAATGTTTGTAGTAAAAGTAGGGAGTGAGGAGGAGAAAAAGAAAATTATGGAGAACAAAAAATTATTGAAAGAAAGAAGGGAAAGAATTAAAGAGGATCTGACATGGAGGGAGAGAAAAAGGAGATGGCAAATATACCAGAGGGCATGGATAGAGAGGAAAAAGGGGCACATGGTATGGATAGGGAGAGACAGATTATGGATAAATGGGGAGGAATGGTTCTGGGACGAGGAATCAGAAGAAATAAGGAAGAAGGGAAAAAGAGTTGAGAAATGTAGAAAAAAGGAAGATACAAAAGAGGCTAGAGAGCAAACAGAGGGGTTTCCAAAAAGCAAGGCGGAAGAAAAGTGAGGAGGATAGGGGAGGGAAGGGAGGAGAAAAAAGTGAAAATAGCTTTCTGGAATGTGTCAGGCTTGAAGAACAAGAATGAAGGTTTCTGGCGGGAGTTAGAAAAGTAGGATGTGATTATGATGAGTGAAACCTGGGCGGATGAGAAGGATTGGAAGGGGATGAAAACGTTGTTACCTAAAGGGTATGTGTGGACAATGCAAGAGGCAAGGAAGGAACACGTTAAAGGTAGAGGAATGGGCGGCATGGTCTCAGGGGTGAGAAAAGAACTGGCAGTAAAAGGTAAAACAGAGCAGGACAGGGAAGAAAAGGAGGGAACAATGGTAAGAAGGATTATAATAGGGAAAGTCAAAATAGCGGTGGTTTGTGTATATAGAAGAAGAGGGGAAGAGGAAGGTTGGAGAGTAATAAGGAGGTGGATGGAGGAAAAGAAGGAAGAATTGGTTTTGATAGGAGGTGACTTAAATGCCTGGACTGGCGAGCAAGGGGGAGGGACTTGGGATGAAGAAAAGGAGGCATATATAAGGAGCTCCAAACATAGGGAAATAGACCGGGAGGGGAGGAGGTTACTAGACATAATAGGAGAAACCGGATGGTTTATATGTAATGGCAACATGAAAGGAGATGAGAAAGGAGAGATTACATTTATAGGTAAGGGAGAAACAATAATAGACTACATCCTGGCGGAAGAAAGAATGAGTAATATGATATGCAGTATGAATGTAGGGAATGAGATAGGGTCAGAACACTTCCCAGTAATAGCTACACTGAAAGGGGGCGTCCATAAGCGTGGCAGAGGGAGAAAGGAAAGAGGGGGGGAAAGGAACACGAAAATGGGAGTCTGGGGGGTAGATAAATTAAAAGTGTTTGAACAGAAGATGGAAAAGGAGAATGTTAAATATGAAAAGGAGGAGGGAGTAGACTCGTTAATTGAAAGGTTGAAAGGGTCGATTGAGAAGGTGAAGGATGAGATAGGTACAAAAGAAGGAAGAGAAGAGGGAAAGAGAGGCTGGTGGGACGAGGAATGCAGGGAGAGTAAGGAGAGAATGAAAGAGTCTGTAAGAAAATGGAGGAAAGGAGAAATAGAGAAGGCGGAGTACAACAGGAGAAAAAGAGAACATGAGAAGATGCTGGGAGGGAAAAAGCAAAGGGGAAAGGAGAAATACAAGGAAGAAGTAGAAAAAGCAATCAAAGAAGGTAGGGTCTGGGATGTGATAAACAGGGAAAGAGGAGGAAGGAAGGGCGTGAATGAAGAAATAGAAATGGATGAATGGACGAATTATTTTAAGGGTCTGCTAGGGGGAGAACAAAACAGGATCGAAGGGGAAAATAGAAAGACAGTCCAGGGAGAAATGGAGGAAGAGAAGAAGTGAATGAGGCGATGGGTAGACTGAAAAGAAACAAGGCCACAGGAGAGGATGGTATGGAGAACGAAGCTATAAAGTATGGAGGAGAAGGGATTAGGGAAGTGATGTGGAGGATATGCAACAAGGTCTGGAAAGGAGAAGGGTGGCCGGAGGAGTGGATGACAGGGCTGGTAGTACCGCTTGTTAAGAAAGGGGAGGGTAAGAAGGTAGAAGAGTACAGAGGGATCACTCTCATGCAAGTGGGATATAAAATATACACAGAAATTCTAAGAAAAAGGTTAGAGAATCAGATAGAAGAGAAGCAAAGTATCCCACACAACCAGACGGGATTTAGAAAAGGGATGGGGACAATAGACAACATTTACGTACTCAACTACTTGGTTAACAGAAACTTAGGGAGAAAAAGAGGGAAATTAGTCGCTTTGTTTGTAGATTTCAAAGCAGCTTTTGACTCAGTGAATAGAAAAGTGATATGGCAGGCAATGAAAGGGAGGGGAATAGAAGAAGGGTTGGTGGAGAGGATAAAGGAAATTTTTACTGAAACCAGGATTAGGGTGAAGATACGCGGGGAAAAAGGGGAGGTTTTCCGGACAGGAAGAGGTCTACGGCAAGGGTGCCCGTTGAGTCCACTACTTTTTAATTTGCTGCTGGCAGACCTAGAGGAGAAGCTAAAGGAGAAAGGGAAAGGGGGGACGATACTGGGTAATAGCAAACTATACTCACTAGCATACGCGGACGACGTAGTTCTAATAGCAGACGATGAGAAGGGGATGAACCTAATGATAAGAATTTCCGAAGAGTACGTGGGAACAAAAGAACTGACGGTGAACGTAGGGAAGACCAAGGTGATGTGCTTCAGAAATAGAAAGACCAAAATAGGTTACGTTTGGAAGATGAACGGACAAACAGTGGAAAGTGTGGAAGAGTTCTGTTACCTAGGTTTTTGGTTTGAGTCAGGAGGGGGAAACGATTTGCAGGTGAGGAAAAGAATCGAAAGTGCGAGTAAAGTAATGGGCCAAGTATGGGGTATAGGAAAGAGAAGGTTCAAGGACGATTGGAGAATGAGGGTTTGGTTGTTTGATGCGTTGGTTTGGGCGGTGTTGTGTTATGGAGTGGAGGTTTGGGGATGGAAGGAACATAGGAAAGTGGAAAGCATACATGAGAGATTTCTGAGATGGGTAATGGGAGTTAGTTGGATTTGCCCAGGATACATGATAAGGGAAGAACTAGGAAGGGAAAAAATGGTAACTAGACAAATTAAGAGAGCCTGGAGGTTTGAAGAGAAGCTGAAAAGGGGAGAGGGGAGTAGAATAGCACAAGTATGCTTGGACGAAGTTCGGAACAAGGAGACGAGAGGTAATTGGGGAAATTCAAAATGGGAGGAAGAAAGGAAAAAAATGAGGAGTGTTTGTGATATACAGGAAGGGGTTCTGGATTGGCAGAACATTGAATTAGAGCTATTAGTAAGACAAGGAGAAGAGAGATGGAGAAAGATTATGGATTCGAAGTACAATAGATGGTATATGATGG
This sequence comes from Andricus quercusramuli, assembly GCA_932178445.1. NCBI lineage: Eukaryota > Metazoa > Arthropoda > Insecta > Hymenoptera > Cynipidae > Andricus > Andricus quercusramuli. Next base: position 206,919 of record CAKNXH010059845.1, on the reverse strand, counting down.
TAAAAGGGGTGACGGAACCAGAATATTTGCAAAAGATGAAAAAGGAAGACAAATGGAATAGGGTGATACGGTTTAGAATGGGGTAAGGAGTGAGAGCTTGTAGATATTGGATGGATGAAGAGGACAATCTGTTCAGACTATGTGGATACGAGGTGGAGTCATGGGCATATGTGTTAGAGAGGTGTACAGGAGAGGAAGATGGACAGTTGAGTGTAGATGAATGTGTCAGATGGATTTTGGATGGTAATGGACAGGGAGTGATGTGGATGAAAAAACTGGAAGAAATAAGAGAAAGCAAGAGAGCAGGGCAGAGCCAAACGGGTAATCCTGTGTAAAGGAAAGTAACTTGTGAAAATTTAAAATGGTTAAATCGGTGAAAATGCATTTGATGGTAAAAGAAAACGGAAGCCCGGGAAGATCGCTCATTGTCTGTAGTCTTAAGAGTAGTACTAATATGATTGTTATTATGTAAGGCGTTGGATTAGAAAATAAGTAGCGGTTAAGGTAGACTAAGGATGAAATGTAAATATATGAACAGGGAGCGGAGGCCCTCGAACCCGTAAAAGGGAGAGTTCAAATATACATTTGTAAATAACTTAAAGATATATTGAGAAGTTTTAACAAAAGTACGAAATATTTCATAATACTGAAACGTGTTTATTGTGATTCCTGAGAAAATTGATAATTAAAACAATGATCAAAACATATTTCGAAGATTTTTTAAGCCATTTTTTTCTATTTCAAAATATTGTAAAAAAATTTTATGAAAAATTTGATTGATGTTATTAAATATGTATCTACAAGTTATGGACAAATTTCTAAAATAATAAACAATTTATAAATATTTTAAGAAGTCTAAAACAAAATGTAGATTTTTAAACATTCCGAAATTCAATTCAAAACATTTTTATGAATTTTACATGATCATAAAATAATTTCGCAATCAAAATATCTTCAATTTCAACGTGACAATTTCAATTCTTTCATTTAAAAACAATTTCATTTGTAAATAACTTTAAGATATATTGAGAAGTTTCAAAAAAATTACCTTTTTAAGAAGTACGAAATATTTCATAATACTGGAAAGTGTTTATTATGATTCCTAAGAAAATTGATAATTAACACAATTATCAAAACATACTCTCGAAGATTTTATAAGCAATTTTTTTCTATTTCAAAATATTGTAAAAAAATTTTATGAAAAATTTGATTGATTTTATTAAATATATACAAGTTATGGGAAAATTTCTAAAATAATAAAAAATGTATAAATATTTCAAATAGTCTAAAACGTTTTGGATGAACGCATGTTATGAGAAAAAAGTCAGGAGGAGAAAAACATTGCTTTTTGAACACCCTACAAGATTTTGATAACACCTTTTTGAATTTTCGTGAAAAATGGAAAATTCAAACTTTGATCGCACAACAAAAATAATGAAAAATAAAAAATTCCATTTTCCGGTCAAACTATATAAGACACGAAAAAGATGAGAAAACGAAAATTGTGCTTTCAAAAAAAGATCTACACATTTTTTGATAATCACTTTTTAATCGGAGGCGTCCATTTTGTTTAGCTTCGTAAAAAACAGCATTGAAAAAAAAAAATTTTGGACAAACGACACAAGTTACGAAAAAAATAATCAGACAAAAGTTATTCATTCAAAAAAGAGCTACAAGCTTGTTATTAATTATTTTTTAAAGGGTGCGTTCTAAGGAAAATAATGTATTTTGTAATGACATTCCTCTTTGGAAGATTCTTCGTTATTAACTTTCAACATTCATACAAGAAAAATTCACATAGGCGCGCGCTTCGAGCGCGCGCATGACGATCTAGTCAAAATAAAACAGGACGCGTCATTACGTCAGGTCAAGAAAGGTCGGAAGAAAATAGGGAAAAATATGTCTCACTACCACTAAATATAATCAAATATGTCGGATCGACATCGGCACCAAATCAGAATAAGAGGAATACATAATTAATGGGGTATATTTATAATATTTTAGGTCTGAAATAAATCAAGAAGAGAGGGGTCGAGAAATTTGGTCGCTAAAGGGGTTACATTTTAGAAGGTCAAAATTTACATGATAATATAAGGGAAATGGGTCTCGACACAGCCAAATAAATCATTAGTTACGGGGTTCATAGTGAGCCAGACACCGGCACTCCAAATATTGAGGTTATAATGTCCGGACTGCTTCCTGAACGCATTGTCCAAATTTGTAATCACCCAGTCACGCATGGACTGAATCTTTTGCATTCTCTCGTTCCAAGACTCTGGGTTCCGGGGTTCTATTCCGAAATTAGCCTTAACTCGCTTCTTAAGGGAATTTGTCGGTAAGGGGTCTCTACCTAGGTTTAGAAAAGCGGGGGATGTTTTGAGAGATGCATGAAATGCGGAATCATACGCGAACCGGAATTCCGAAAGGTGTTGGTCCCAAGTGCCATGATCCTTATCAATATAAGAAATGATCATGGTCTTTAAGATCCTATTTACTCTTTCTACAGGGTTCGATTGGGGAATGTAGGGAGGAGTTGTCGTGTGAAAAATATTGAACTCTTGAGCTAGTTGAAGAAGGGTGTTATTGACGAATTCGGTCCCGTTGTCGGTAACTAGTACTTGGGGTGTTCCCCAGCGATTGATCACATATTCACGAAATGCGTACTCGATCTTCTTACCCGTCGCCGCGCGCAAGGGTACTATTTCCACCCATTTCGTGAACAGTTCCATTAATCCTGCGGGTGGTCTCTGCTCGACTTTACACATTTGACAGGTTATACAACTATTTATGTACCTATTCACATCTCTGTAATAACCGGGCCTTCTTCTTCTGAGTCCCTGGATGGCCGGCTTGTTGGTCATTATGGGCTTCTATTAAAACGGAGTCTCTTTCTGTGTCGGTAGGGACTAATTTCCAATCGTCAAGATCGTCGACAAAATCTGTCACTAAAGTGTTGGGTCGGTAGTGGTACAACATATTGTCTTCAATTTTCCAGGTATGGAATCTATCCGGAAAATCAGATACGGCTTGAAACCGTCTGGTATACCAGGTCGGGATTGGGTCTTTAATTAAATTAAGTTCCTCGGTGGAAAGTGATTCAAACATTCGGGAGAGATCATCCGGAACGTGGTGGGAGAAACCCTTCCTATGGAGAATGTCAAAGTCATGTTTGGACAAAGATAGTTACCATCTTGGCAGTCTTCCGGTAGGGGTTTTCAAATGATGTAACCAATGAAGGCTACTATGGTCCGTGATCACCGTAATTGTATACCCCTACAAAGAGGGTCTAAACTTCTGGACAGCCCACACGATAGCGAGGCATTCCTTTTCGGTGGTTGTGAATTTGACCTCCGCATCGGTCAAGATTTGACTGGCATACGATATGACATGTTCTACACCGTCCATACTCTGTGTAAGAACGGCTCGTAATCCGGTATTGCTCGCGTCTGTTTGAAATACGAAGGGAATGTCGAAATTGGGACAGGTCAGAACGGGGGCTTGGGACAGGCAACGTTTAATCTCCTCAAAAGCAGTTTGTTGCTCTTTCTCCCAAATCCACTGTTGCTTCTTTTTCGTCAGCATGGTTAAAGGGGAAGCTAATGTCGCGTAATTTGAGAGAAATCTGCGGTACCAACCTACGGAGATCCTTGAAGTTGTGGGGAACAGGATATTTAAGGATTGGGTCGATCTTATCGGGGTCAGTTTGCAGACCATTCTCATTCACCAGAAAGCCCAAATAGTGGACCAGGGGACAACAGAATTCGCATTTATCCAGGTTAATTTCCACACCGGCTCCTCGAATCTTTTCCAACCCCCTGGAAAGCCATTCAAGATGCTCTTTGAAGGTTTCAGTGACGATGATAATCTCATCTAGATAGGCGAACGCGTGTGGTTCCATTTCTGGTCCAATCAACCTATGTAGTAAGCGCTGAAATGTCGCGGGGGCCGTTGGTAAGGCCAAATGGCATACACTTGAAATGAAACAAGCCACGCCCAGGAACTGTGAAGGCTGTTTTGTCGCGACTAGCTTCTTCGAGGGGAACTTGGTGGAAACCTTTGCACAAGTCTAGTTTGGAAATGTACCGGGCACTCGTAGCTTATCGAGGATACCGTGCATTTGAGGAAGGTGGTAAGCATCTTTCTTGGTAACCTCATTGATTTTCCGAAAGTCTAGGCAGAAACGATAACTCCCGTCGGGCTTAATTGCCATTACTACCGGGGACGACCATCCACTAGCGGACGGCTCGATTATGCCCTGAGCTAATATTTTGTCTACTTCGGCCACCATTGCTTCCACGACTTTCGGGGATCTCAAATAGTTCCTTTGCTTAATGGGAGGGTGGGTACCTACGTCAATATTATGTTCTATCAAGTCTGTTAGTCCGGGTTTTCCAGTAGGTTTAGGTAATTCGCGATTTTGGAAGTCTCTAATCAAATTAGTTTCTTTTATCGAAAGTTCCGTTAATCCGTAACAATTTTCTGGGGATTTTCCCTCTATCCCAAACGATATATCTGGTTTGGGTTGTCTTTAAAAGTTCAAGTATGGTCGTGAAAGTCTACATTCAATTTTAATATTTTACAAAAATCTATGCCTATTGCGAAAGGGACAGGTATTGAATTTAAAATTCGAAGGGCTAGGGGCTGTGTGCGACCGTTAAGTTCGACTGGGGCAATGATTTCATGACAAACTAACGCTATTTGGCTATTGGAAACCTGAACGTGACCTTTTCTGTTAATTGTTTTTAGATTCAAATTTTCAATCAATCTTAAGCCAGTCAGCCCTACGAATGATCTAGATGCATCGCTATCCAACATAGTCTTAATCTGTTGACCTTGAATGTGAAAGGGTAAATACAATAGGAACTGCGGACCTAATAGGGAGGACGGTCGATAAGGAATTTCGGACATTTTGAAAATAGGTACGGTGTCGGTATGACAAGCTTCCGCTACCAAGATTTCATTACAGATTTGAGTCAAGTCGATATTAGGGTTGATTTGGTCAACACTCAAATAAGAAGGGCTGGTAGGTAAAGAAGGCATAACGGGGTCGGGAGGAAGAGATATTTGTTTCACTACTGGGGTCAGTTGCGTGGGTCTACTAACAGATGCCAATCTTCGGGTCTATAAATTGTAATCGACAACTATGAGATGATCACGTGCCGGGAGGTCTGATATGGAAGGGTAGATAGGGTTGACTGAAGAACATTCTAAGCCCTTTAATTTGAATCTGATGGCGGGTGTTCTCATGGTTAAAGAAAGGTCTTTCTCTTTAATAAAAAGTTATTGTTAAGGATCAAAAAGGTTATATCTAATCCAGAAGGGGTATAAGTTCCCGTAAAGTAAGTGAAATCGATCTCGTTACTTAAATATTCTATTTCGGCTAATTTAATTATTGTACTTTTTTTTTAATTTCTTATTCTTTGCCTTACACTTTAAATTTTTAGAAGATACGTTTGAATTCTTTAAAGATGTATTTTCCCCGCTATACACCGTCTTTTTCAGTTTCCCGAGCACCTGGGACACTCTGATTTAATTAAATCTTTTCGGGCGCACCCGTAGCAAAATCTGTTCCTAGGTTCTTTGCACGTAGTGAACTTATGTCCAGGCTCACTACAGTTCCAACACTTAAATCTAGAGGGGGGATTTTCTATGGGGTCGCTAGGTTTCTGTTGGGGAGGTTTTGGGATACGAGAGTTCATCTCTGGGCTAGTCCGGGGTTTGGGCTTGTTTTTCGTCCTAGGGCTATTCTCCTTTTCCTTGGCTAGATATATTTGGTCTATTGGTTCTTCAGAACCAAGCGATTCTCTGTCGTCTTCTAAAAATGTAAGTTTTTCTCGATGGTTATCAGATAGCTTACCTGACCTCCTGTAGTTAGGCTCCTTGTAAGCCAGGTTGGGAAGCAGGGATCGTTCGGGAACAGGGGGGGGGGGGGGGGTTATAGCCCCGAGCCACGCGATAGCTCTTCTCAGCCACATTAGCAAGACTTTCTAAATGGACAAAGTCCTCGATGTCGCCACGATGGATAGCTAAGTGCAATTTAGGCTATAAGTTCCTGTGCGCATAACTAACCTCCTCTGCCTCGGACCTTCGGGGTCTTGATTTGCCAAACATGGCCCTCATACAAATAAGGTAGTCGGAAATGGATTCATTTTCGCCTTGAGTTCTGAGATGAATATCTTGCCTCAGCTCGAACTGGAAGTCCGAATTCCCAAACCTAACCCTGAAGGCTTTGGCGAACTGGTCCAATGTTCGCCATAAATGTTTAAAACCCCTAAACCAGTTGAGAGCAATATCCTGTAAAAAGAAGGGGATCACTCGCAACAAGTTAGCGTCACTGACCGGGACCAAATCTCGACCCTCTTCAATGCGCATCAAACAGGCGTCCGGGTCATCGTGACGCGTAGCCGAATATTTGATGTTCCAATTGCGCATAATTTCATAGGTATGCGCAGGGGTGGAAAAGTAAGGACTGCAATAATTTTGTCGAGAGGGTGCGTGAGGATGAGGTCAAGAAACAAAAGGGTTGTATTTTTCCTTACGTTCGAAAGTGTGAACGGGGTCGGTAAGTAATGCGTCAAATTCATCTCGACGAGGTCGGTGAGAATCCTGAAAATGAGGAAGCTGCTTCTCAAAATGAACTCGGGAACGCCGTGGATTCATTATGTTAGATCCACGGGAATAAGGGTAAGACTCAAGGTCGGCAATGGGATCCACGAATCTGTTACAACTCCGCGGCCTAGTGTTTGCGAGACTCTCGTTGAGTTCGGGTTCATTCGTCCGCCAAAGATTCGAACGACTATCCCGAGGGTTGCCTAAATCAACGCGAGGACTATCAGCGCGTTTGTCCTCTTCTAACCAATGATCACGACTCAAGTTGTAAAATCCTTCTTCCTTATTCCTACTAGTAACCCGATAGTAACCCGTAGTTGGCCAGCTTCAATGAGATCTTCCAGCATGTGGAAGTATGACAGGTTTATTTCGGTTTGGGTTGCGATGCTTATTTTGTTTATTGTATCGGTATCCGATTTCAAGGTGTTGTCGGGATGGGGTTCTATGGACTCCAGATCTTCTTGGGAGGGATCAATGGAGGATTCTAAAAGGTTCGTCCCCGAACGAACTGCTTTTAGCAACCTCTCGCGCAAAACTACGAAGCTTCTGATAATAGGGAGACCCCTATTACCAAGTTCAAGGGACAGCCCATCTTTATCTAATTCATAAACCCATGAGGCCAGTTGTCTGTCGTCCGTCATTTCGAATTTAGGGGTTGAACTCGGGACCCCCTTTTTGGTTATAGAATTTCAAAGGTATAATTTTTTTGAAATTACTAGGAAAGAGAGAAAATAATTTTAAATTTTCTAAATAAATGAAAATCTTGAACAATACTCCTGTATATAAGCGTTTCGAAATAACACGAATAATCCAAGCAATCAAGTAAGGTCGCAAAGAGGTATCCGCAATATTGGGAAAACAAGTGTCGAGGGCAATCAATAAATTTTCAAATATAGTATAAATGTTTGGAGTGCCGGCCATGATACTCACAGTCCCAACTATGTTTGATTCAAATTAACAAAATAATATTCTTCAAATTTCGAAACGAAATTAATTTTCAAGTTTTCCAGATTGACGAATTACGAGTGTTGCCAAACTGGTTTACACTTAAATCCGCCAAATACTCTTTCTTAATTTCCAGAACAAGATTAAATTTCCAAATTTCATCTGAGTCAGAAAAAAAACGATATCTAAGAAGCTGTCTGTGTATAGGCACGATAACTTTAGAAAAAATGATCAGTTTGGATTGAGCTTTGGCACACTTTTTTAAGACCTGAAAGAAAAGGACAAGTTATTTAACCAGCTATTTTGGATAAAAATTCAAAAAGTTATGGCATTTTCAAAATTTTGTAGACTATTTTTTCAAGATTTGAAAATTCTTACGGCTATTCGTAGTACTTGGAAATTCGAACAATTTATCCGCACGAAAAACGACACAAACTACGAAAAAAAAAATAGACCAAAGTTGTTCACCCAAAAAGAGCTACAAATTTGTTAACAATCATTTTCTGATAAGACGCGTAGTTTTCGTTTAATCGTGAAAAATAAAATTACAAATAAACAAATTTATTTTTTTGACAAAAGACACAAGGTACAATAAGATGTTTGATAACAAAATTGTGTTCAAATTAGATCTGAAAATTTGTTTTTAACCTTTTCTACTATCAAGACTCGTGATGAGAATGTGTTCATTAAAGCCAAAGGAGCTTTAAGAAAAGAGAATTCACAATTATTAAATTTTAGTTTTTGATGGTTTGACCTATAATTTCAAAAGTCCTATGCAAAAATGTGGGAGATGTACAATGATCGAGCGCAAAGCGTGAGAACCAACAGGTGCGCTCAAACTTGGGAGACGCGCGCGCAGTGCACGTTGAGAGTGTGTTCGAGCAGCGGGCAGATTTTTTCTATGTATATTATGTTGAAATTCCTATTTCTATGTACACATTGACTTCAAAAAATCACAAAAAGACATCTAAAACTTGGTCGGGAGGAAAATATTTGACCGGGAATAACCCGGGAATTTCAAATTTCCTGATCACTAGACACCCTGATTTCCCATTTATAGTTTTTGCAAATTCAAAATTGCAATTCCGAATATTTCAAAACGCATATCCTCAAACTTTGATAAAACGCATATTAAAAGAAAGCTTAGACTTTCTACTTTATAATCCTGAATGGATATAATAATGGACATTTTATGATATTCTGAGATATTAATTAAAACAAATATATAATTTCAAAACTCGAGGAGTCTGAATTCAGAATCCAGCCCCCGCTTAAACCAAATTCAATGTTCCTCATTTGTTTTTGATTTCATTCTGTTAGGTTCTGAATGCAAACTCCTCGAGTTTCGCGATGATGTAATTAGTTAATTTATTATTTTAGAATATTATGAAATATCCACTATATCTATTTAGGGTTATAAAATGGAAATTCTAAGTTTCTTTTAGTATGCATTTTATCAAAATCTGAGGGGGTAACTTACCCGACGTTCGTTCTCGGCGAGAATTTATGAGAATTTGTTTTTTCTCCTTCCTAACTTCCGTAATGCGCACTTCTGGCAACGACAACTTTCCTTTGATTATCCATTTGCTTTTCCAATAAGTTTTTCCCAATATTTTTTATTTAGTGTCACATTATTTAGTTTAAATAAAAAAACTACTGAATGTTACACATGTGAACAGTTTTTGGAATAAATAAGTATTGCCTATTTGATTTTATTATTTGAATTATTTATATTCATTCAAATGCAATCATTTTTTTGTTGAAGCTTTTGCAGTATTGCAAGACAATTATACGGAGTGTTTCGAAAATTCTCTTTTAATGCTTACAAAGTCTTCCATGTTTTAAATGTACCTAAATGGGCGCTGTTTATAATTTATTCTATAAGCGCCAATATTATCTAATTACTGGATTTTTAAGACACTATAGTGTTGTCGACCACTGTTTATAAAAGTTCAACATGTTATAGTTAATTTTTGATCATTTGTTATATTTTTTGTAATAACAAATATTAAAGAAATATACCAAATGATCGAAAATTAACTATAACATCGTAAACATTATCTAATTACTTCAAAAAATAACAAAAAAGTATTACCATTGAATATTCTCATAAATTCTCGAAGCTTCAGTAACATACCGGTATGTTACTGGTAATATCACCCGAATTTAAAAACTCTAGGACAAAGACACAGTTACTCACATGCGGAGATTGCAAAATATTATGTATTCCAATTGGAAACCTTTCTCACGGCCCCGATTTGCACAGTTGAAAATACCACGGTCCGTTGGCCAGTGTTTTTGTTGATGTACGTCGTGAAAAATGTAACGTTTCCTGGAAATAGCACACGTTGTCAACTAAAAATCAATATAATAGAATTAAAATGCGACTGAAATATTTCGCGGCAAGGCTAGGCTAGGTGGAAATGTCCACCGTCAGGAAGGTAAGCATATGTAGCACACGAGTTTTTGGAGAAAATATTCCAAAGGTGAAGGTAAGTGATAAACGTCTGAATAGTAATATTTCTCAAGTATAAAATCTATTTTCTCAGACATGTCCCATTCTTTTCTCGAATGACGACCTTCAGTGTCACGGAATACAAGCAACTTTCCGAAATTTTAAGGTTACTAATTTGAGGTGCCACTAACCTAAAATTTAGGGTATTTTATTTTATTTCGTGAAACTGAAAGATCATCAATCAACAAAAGAATGAAACGTGACTGAGGAAATACATTCTACACTTGAGAAATATTACTATTTCAGAATGCACAGTCTTCCTCTTTTTTCGTAGTTTCTCCTTTTTTCTTGAAATACCCCTTTTTCCCTATTCTTAAAGAAACTTCCCCTTTTCCCCTTTTCTATTTGAATATACGATATTTGAAAATATAGTATTTGAATTACGCGAAAAATTCTCTGAAATTAGTATGTGTACCCATTATTGAATAATAATTAAAGCAATTATAGCACTTAAATAAATTATTTATGAATAAATAAGGTACACGTTTCAATTGCTGAACCATTAAAAATAAATACTCTTAAAAAAAATACTTGAAGCTGAAACATTTTAAAGCATGTTGAAAATCTGAAAACTGGAGACAGAAGTTCTTATCCAATATAAAATTGGAACAGTTATACAATATATAGTACTTTTTGAATAAGTATTAGAAGGTGAACACTTTTTAGTTGAAATGTACAGAGTTAAATATCTAATTAAAAAATGGAATATTCCAAATTCATCAACTGCCATTTTTATTTGAGTTTAAGAGCATGGAAGAGTAGGGCGGAGTGAAAATGCTAAAGCAAATCTGATTGTTTGAACATAGGAAAAAAACGTGTGAGTTGACATTCCACAAAAGCGAAACAAAAATTTTAATTAGTAAAATTTAACGATTTCAAATTCAAGATATCTCCTATTGGTTCAAAAATTCTGACAATTTATTATATTTATAGCTGACTAGTGAGCAATAATCAAAAATAACGAAATTGAAAAAAAAATTTTTGCTCAGTAACAAATTTTTTGAAAATGTGCAAAACTATGTTTTTTTTCATTAAGTTATGTTCACACATTTTAAAAAAAGTTGAATATATCGAACCTGAAATTTACTCAGCTTGAACCAAAGAAACATTTTATGATTTTGCTTTTTTGGAATAAAACTTCTGTTGTAATTTAGGATTTTTGGGATTTCATTTTCTTTGCGATTTCGGAACGTTACAAACACCACGAAAAAAAGGTTTCCCATTAATTCCCCTGAATTCCCAAATGTTTCCCATGTTTCGAAAACATGTTTCTTTGGCTCAATCTGAAGAAATTTCAGGTTCGAATTAATCCAAAAAACATGTTTTTGTACATTCTCAAACAATTTTAAATAAGAAAAAATTTTTTTTTGAATTGAAATATTTTTTAATTGTAAATTTAAAAAAGAGAGCGGAAGATATTTACTGATTTCAAATTTTTTTTCTCCTCTTGTTTTGGATGTCGACCCACAAATTGTTAGGGGAGTGGCGGTGAATGCGGCACTGTGGCTTATGTGGCGCGTTCGAGTTTTCGAATATTAACGTATTTTCTGCTTGCGAAAGTAGTTTCATTACATGCACATATGTTTTCAACATTACATTATTAAAAAATTGGGATAATTAAATGAATTGCCTGATTTTTATGATGAAAAGTTAGTTTTGGTTCTTTCGCTTGTATTGTCAAAGTAGCTAAAAACAAGTAAAAAATTACAGAAGTTTCGTGTAAGCTTATAAAATTTTTTGGAAATATACTATTCCGAGTTTCTCGAATGCTTTAAAGTTTAACATTTTGAGTAAAATTAATAAACTTCTATGTAAAAAAACTATATTAAATACTATTCACATGCGACTAATATGGCGCATTCGGGTTGTACCTTGTCTTAATTTTATATTTTAATATAAAGAATTGTTTTAAAAGTTTCCCCATTGATAATAATTATTTAAATATATCCTCTTTTTGTTATTTTTCATATTAGTGAGTCATACTGCACTGTTAACAAACTTTTTTTTTCTTGACGTTTCAGTAGACATAAACCTCGAATTATTGTGAGACATTCTGCACTGTTAAAAAAACATTTTTTCTTGAAATTTCGGCAGATATACCTCAAGTATGTTATTATTATTAAACGTAAATATATTTATCTTATTTTTATTAAATTTTACTAATTTTTTCATAATTTGTTCTTCATTCAATAATTATAAATTGAAATCGAAACGCGCCACATTACCAAACAAGGTAGGATGTTATATTTTGATATAAGGTGTGGGATTGGTGCAACATACACCCTTGAATTTTCATGTATCCTTGTTTATTTAGTTTAACTTGTAATCGTCACTGTCTCTCAATCAAATTTGATCTGTTCTCTCCTGAAGGTAAAAATGTACTGCCACGAGACAGGTGCCTAATTGCCGGTGCTCCCGTTGACGATGTTACTCCGCAGTCAATCGCCGCGCATCTCTTGACCGTGCGACGGTCCAAGGTGGTGTCTCTAATCTTTCAACTTTTGCTGACGGCAGCATCCGTTCTCACGCTATTTGCGAGCGGATTGAGCCAAATATGATTTTCAAAGTCACATTACGTGACATCTCCCCGGGGTGAGAAGTCAACGCTCTCGCGTTGAAGAACGCGATTTTTCGTTGTCCCCTCCCCCCGATGAAGGGTGTCAACGCTCCAGTCTTGTATCATTAAAGATTGATGTTTCTATGTTACATAGGATTTTAAACGCGAATAGAGAGAGATGGAGAGAGACGTTTACAAAACATAATTTTTATGTGATTCTATACAATAGGTTTCACTGCATGGTGTGTTATGAGTGTGTGTGTGTTATTTTACAATTTGCATCTTCCCGTGATTCTATACAATCCAAAGGTGGAATTTTGAGGGTCTAGTGGTTTTTTATGTTCTAAAGATTCCCGCGATGTTATTGTAGGACGAGTGTAGAATCTTTCGTTCATTGTAATCAATCGATTTTTTTTACACAATAGATTTATAATATGGTTTCTTCAATTGAGATCTTCTACTTTCGTTGGGTGTAATTTGATGACATTCCATTTGAGATTGAGCTGAAGAAGTTTGCTTTGTTATTATCTCAGTGCAGTTGCTCGCTTTTTGATTTCGGTCATTATCTGTAAGATTTTCATTATCATGTGGAGACTTAATTTCCTCCATTTCGATTGATTCCTCACTTTTTATGTTAGGCTGTGCATCCCTATTAAAATTTGTTGAACAAAACGTTGACGTTTTCCTGGAACAGAATAAACAGAACATCCTACCAAGCGCATAACGACGAGCTATAAACCATAATGTAGTGCCTAACAATGTTAACGCTCCCGTATAAGTAATGCCTGTTTCGATACGATTGATCCGCCTTTTCATTCCGGGAACTTTCCCTATTTCCTCGGATTTTTCAATTAACTCGTGAAGGCGGAAATCCTGATTCGTCCGTATCCAGCTTTTTTTTGTTTGTAATTTTTGCCAATAAGGGTGTTTAAGTTGTTTAAGCCTAATATCACAGTTTTTAAAGTTTGAAAAATTTGGCGTGGTAATTAGATTTATTTCACATTTGTTTGATGTCCCTACCTTGTTTGAAGGGTGTGCTTTTTCACAAATATATTTGTTGTGTAGTGTTTTACATAATGCTAGATCTTGGTAATTAAAACTGAAATATAGAGATCGATCCTTTTGAATTGCTGCATATTCAGAATCTGTTACAATATAGGCATGCGTTTCTGTATCTAAAGGAGGTTATAGTTGTTTAATTGGGAGTGGAGTGCATTTGAACAAGTCGTATGTTTCGAGATTCAGAAGCGGAAATTTTAAAATAAGAATAATCTTGTAGTTTTTGTAGTAAATAGAAAGCTCAGAGAGCTTGACTAGGTTTTACATTGCATGGATTTGGAGAGGAATTGGAATTTCTAGGTTTGGTTGTGCTTTTTGAACTTTTTCAATGCAGTGCATAACTTGTATAGCTGATAAAGTTTAGGGTGTACTTCGCCTTGCCGAGTGAATAAGATTGCATCTAGAAGCATTGTGGTATCAAGTTCAAACTCTGATATTTGGTTATTCAATGCCGCTAGATGAGAAGCTAATTCTTAATTTAACTGAACAATCCGAATCTCAGTATTTATTTTTGTATTTTGTTTGTCTGCTTTTTGAGCCAGTTCTGAAATTAGTTTAGTAACAGAGTTCCATTTTTCGTTGTTTCGATTAAATTCTGATTGAACTATTTGGGTAAAATTCGCCAAAGTTTCCGCAAGTGCTGCAGTATTGTTTGAAAATTGTTCAATTTTGTTCTCGTAGCAGGCAGCATCGTTTTCATCTAAATTCCCGAATAGTATTTTGACTACTGAACCTACAAATCCGAAGGGTGCATGTTTGTATCGAGATTCACCATTCAATAGTTTGTTTTTGTTGTCCTTTCCCTTGACTTAGTGCCGTAATGTGTGCTCTAGTTGCCTCGATGTCGATGGATGTACATGCTAATCCTAGTTGGTGGCAACAGTCTGTTACCTGGTTGAAGTTGGAGAAAAGCACCTTTTGTTGTTGCAGACAAAATCGGAGATCAATGTAGGAAATCGACTTCCACATCATGTTATAAGTTTTTACTTCGCTTATTCGTTCCCAAAATAGTCCGTTTGTGAAAACTCCGTCGTTTAATTCGAATCCTCGGATTCTGTAAGCTAATATATTTTTAGTTTGTCTGTGTGTATCGCTTCTGTTACTAAGTTCTTTTGCATTACAACGTTGTTTTTTTCTTTAACTGCGATTATTTTAAAGGGACCGATGTAATCGTCGTCATGTTTACTACGTTTATGTTCATTCTGTATGAGAACCCATTGGCCTACTTTAGAATTTCGTTTTCGAAGTCTCGTATCATAATGGCGCTTCGTAACGATTTTTGCTCTATTTTGTTTTAACGCTGCTAAAATCCTATTATCTAAGAGCTTTTTGCATAGTTCTGCCGTATAATCGATATATGTCGCAATGTGTTGCCTGCTGATCATACCTGATGGAAAGCGTGCTGTTTTACCGAATAAAAGTTCGTGCGGAGAGAATTTTGTTGCTTCGTGTACACTCGTGTTGTAAGCAAACATTGCTGTGGATTGGATTTCATCCCAGTTTTCAATTTTTCCTGACGTGTTCAATTTAATGTAGTCTGTTAGGGCATGATGACTAAGTACCGAACTTGCAAATGAGATGAACAGCGGTCGCTCTCGCTACTCTTCTTGCTGTAACGTCTACTAATGGTAATGAGATACAATATCTTGAGAAATTATCCTGAAGTGTAAGGATGTATTTATTGCCTTTTCGGGAAGTTGGCAGTGGTTCGTAAATGTCCATTGCTACTTTATCAAATGGTTGGGTAGGTGTATCCGTGATGATAATTGGTGCTCGAGGTTTATTCCTAATCGATTTTCTTCGCTGACATTCGGGGCATCTTTTTAGGTCTTCTTTTACATCGGAAATCATATTAGACCAATAGTAGTCTTCTATAAAACGACGATATGTTTTAATTACTCTCTTGTGACCAGCTGCTGCAGAAGCGTGGTATTCGATGATTATGTCTTTGCGCTTGTCTGCTGGTGGAGTGTAATGCGTGTCGTCATAAAGAGTGATTGAAATTAGGTAGTTTTGGAATGTTTTAATAACTTGTTTTTTTATTTGTTCCCAAACTGCTATAGTAAAAAGTTCACAGTCATTAGAGAAGCTAATTGAAGTAATGTTGTTCTTTTTTATTGTAATTTTTAATTGCTGTAAGCATAGTTTAATGTCGTAGCTACTTGGGTCTTTATCTAAAGATTCTTGTATCGTAAGGGCAAAAAGGTGTTTCTCCCCTTTTTGAACTTGTGTGACTTTCCTGCAAAAGTTATTTATTGGTATAATATTCTCTAACCTTATGAATCGTTATTTTGATTAAAGCCCTTGTAATGGTTGTTTCCGTAATACCGTCTTTCGTGATGAAAAACGCTATATTATCTTTTTTTTTTGTGAATAAATTCTTTTTTGATTTTGTAATATTTGCTATAATTACTGAGCCGCTATTTCGCTTATCAGTTGTCTGACGACTTTTGTTTTGTAATTTTGGTGCTCCATTTGTTTCCGAACTTTCCTGGACCAAGTTGCTTGAAGGTTCATAGTCTGGTGCTGGTGGTGGTTTTTGTCTGGGGTGTTCTTTCTCGGGTGCAGGTTTTTGAGCTTGCTGGGCCGATAATTTTTCTTCTTGTGGCTTGTCAACTTCTTCGAGATTAATAGAATTTCTATTTTTCAAGTTCAACGTTTCTTCAGGAAAATAGGCTTTTTGTTCCGTGTTTTCCTTCATTTGATCCAAGTCACTCTCATCTCTGTCTGAATCTTTTTTTATTATCTTGTCTTTCGTATTTCCCTGCTTTTGTGCGCATCTGGATTCTTCGTGGAAATTTTCTTTTTGCTCATTATCATCGCAGGATTTATTTTTTAGACATTCTTTTTCGCTCTTGGATTCAGAATTTAAAATTGCTTTTTCTTTGGTGGTGTTAGATATTATATCTAGATTGCACAGATTATTAGGGATTCGAGTAAAAGGACGCGAGCACGTTTTTAACCAACCTATTTATTCGCCATATTGAGAAGTTCTAACAAAGAAATTGAAGTCGATAAAGTAGTTCTGATTTAGCAACTCTGGATAGGTAAAGAAGAAATAAAATAACTGTGTCTACGTAACAGGTGGACTGGATCGTCAGATTTTTTTACGGTATTTTGAACCTCCTTAGAAGTTTGTGATTCAGCGTCTCCGACCTTACGTTGAACTATTTGTAGCTCGTCAGTCTCGTCACAAATTTTTACGTCAGAATTTTTTGTGCTTTCGTCTGAAATATAAATTTCTATCAGTGAATTAGTATTCGCTTGGGCTCCGGACAGGTCCAGTTCCCTTGGCTTTGCAACTGGATTTTCCTCCTCCTCTTCTTTTTCTGTCGTGCAGGGCGATGTGGCGTCTGTTGTGTCCAATTCTTCTTTCATATCAGTAAGATCTGAGGCTGATTCTTCGACTACTTGTTTTTTTCTTTGGTCCCCTCTTCCTCTTTTTGGAAATACTACGTTTTTCGGTTGTTTATTAATCTCTTGTTTTTTCTTTGGTGGTCTTCCTCGTTTCTTTTTCGCATGAACTTCCTGCTTAGGAATTTTCTTCGGCGAAAGATTATCAGAAGAGGCTTCTGTTCGTTGCCGTGTATTATGCTGGTGAGTAGTTCTACTGCCTTTGCCTGGCTGCTTCTGGGTTTCATCGTCTGTTGGTCGAGATTTTCTTTTAATAGCAAGTGGTAAAACGTGGATTACTTGATGAGTGGGATTTCGCGATAATGCATCGGCGTTAAGAATGAGTTTGCCTGGCTTGTATTTGATTGCATATTCGTAATCATCAAGTTTAATGCGCCATTTTGCTACTCTCGTAGTTGTATGATCGATGGTTTTCAAATATGCGAGGGGTTTATGGTCAGTGATGATTTTGAATTTTCGACCATATAAGTATGAGCGAAAGTGACGCACTCCCCAAACTATTGCTTGACATACTCGTTCGATTGTGAAATATCGCGTTTCACGTGATTCTAAAATTCTCGATGCGAAAGCTACTGGCAAATCTTTCCCAATTTCACCTTGACTTAACACGGCCCCAACGGCGTTATCTGATGCATCTACTGTGAGGATAAATTCTTTATTGAAATCTGGTGATTGCAGAATTGGTTCTTCGCAGAGTTTGTCTCTTAAGATTTCGAAGGCTTTTTGACAGTGCTCTGTCTACGTGAATTCTACTGATGGTTTAGTTAGATCAACGAGAGGCTTTGATATTTTCGCGAAATCTTTAATAAAGCGTCGGTAATAACCTGCCAATCCCAAGAACTGGCGCACGTTTTTTGCTGTTTTTGGGACTGGGAAGTCTTTTACTGCCTTTAATTTATCTGGATTTGGTATGACTTGTTGATTTCTAATCACGTGACCTAAATAAGCAATTTCTCGTTTCAAAAATCCGCACTTCTCTGGTTGTAATTTTAGATTTGCCTTATTCAGGCGTTCCATAAGTTGATGGAACTTTTGATCATGTTCTTTTAAAGTTTTCGCGTGAATAATCATATCGTCGAGGTATACGAAAATCTCGAGCCCCTGTAATCCTAAAAGAACGGATTCCGTAAGACGTTGGAAGGGGATTGGGGCTGCCTTCAGACCGAAGGGCATTTTTAAAAATTCGTAGTGGCCGTACGGTGTTGAAAATTTGATTTTGTGCCTATCCGCAGGATCCATCGGAATTTGATGGAAACCGGAGCCCAAATCGAGCACAGTGAAGAAATTCGCGTTACCCAATTGATCGAGTATATCGTTTATATTCGGTAATGGGTAGGCGTCTCCTATTGTTTTTTCGTTTATAGCTCTATAGTCCACCACCACTCTCCAACGCTTATTTCCTTGGGGGTCTGGCTTTTTAAGAATTACCAATAATGGGGAGTTATAAGGAGACGTTGACGGTATAATTATGTTTTCGTTCAACATTTTTTTGGTTTGTCAACGGATCTCCACCTGATGACATTGTGGATGTCTGTATGAATGGGTGAAATATGCTTTGTCGTCCACACTAGGTATTTTATGATACACGACATTTGTGGAGGACAATGCATCACCTTGTAGATAAAATGAGTCTGTGTATGGCTTGATTAAATTAGTAACATGGTCCTTTTTTAATTCGTTTAGGTGCTCTAGATTTAGGATCTTTGTCAAAAGCTTTAATCTGCTTGTATGTAGTTCGTGACTATGTTCTGAACCCTACCTGCATAAATTGCTACTTTCCCGTCATCTATTTGGAAAATTTTTCCCATTTGTGACTTCCAAGGAGCTTCATTTGTGGGAATTGCAAAGGTACCTTTTAAATGAAGAATAAATTCATCAAGGGTGCTGTATGATTGAAGTCGAAGTCTCAGTAAGACATTTGCCTGATCCAATAATTTTGTCGAAATTAAATCGAGCAAATCTAACAAGGGTTTGTCTTTTAAACTGTCCTGTGCTCTTTTGCATCCACGGATAAAGGATTCGACAAAATTTGAATCACCGTTAAAAGTTGGTATTTGTGCTAAAACGTCTTTGAGGGAAGGTGTCATTTTTCTTAATTGGTTTTTTCCTATAGGGTTGTCAATATCTTTTATTTGATTTTCACTAAGAGTCGCGTTTCTGAAACTGATGCCACTCAAGGAAAATTTAATGTTGCCTAGGGAAATTTGTTCTAACGATTCATTATAATTCGCTTGTTCTATTTCTAGAAAATTTTGTCCACTTGAGTCGCGTTTTTGTTTCGCTAAATTGACATTGTCTCTATATTCGGAGTACGGAGATAAACGCCTATCAAAACGCTTCTCGCGTGCGTTCTGCTTATTCGACGACTCAATTTTGATACGTAAATTTAAAACTTTATTTAATACTTCTTACCTACTTACGGCAAGCAGTCCGACGATGATTTTTGGTAAATTAACCATTCTTGATTCAGTTCTTGTGTCTAGAATGTGCTTCATCTTTTGCTATATATTTTTTTGTATTCTTATTAATTTTGGTTTTAGACGTTTTCAGATTTATCTGTAATAGATGAAACAAAAGGTCCTGTTTCGATGCAAGGAGGTCGCTTAACGACGTCCTTGAACGACTATACAGGGTGTCCCACCACCTGTGAACATGTCGGTGCAGGGTGATAGAGGACAAAAAAAGAAACAGAAAAGTCCTCTGGCAAAATTTGATCTGGGCCTTAGTTTAGGCACAGTAAAGCTTCAAAGTTGGGAATAATGAACCAATCAGAATCGAGCTTTGCCAACCACTTATTTGTCTCATAAGTGTTAAAATAGTGTGCGTTCTAGCTGTTTATTTCAGCTCTAGCAAAAATTTCACATCTTTGATTGTTTCTACAAGACGCGAAATTCAAGCCTTTATATATGCCATTATATACCATTAAGCCGTTTCCCTTTCGGCGAGCCTCTAGGGAAATCCAAACAAACTTTTGAACTTTAAAATTAACCAACAACTCTAAGATAAGAAAACACATTTTTAACACCGAAAGTAATTCTTTTGCATGCGATGCAAATTCTTGATACATTTATTATTACAAAAACAATACAGAAATCTAAAGTTGCGGAAATTACTTTTGGAGGTTCAAAATGTGTTTTCGAATTTTAAACTAGTTGGTTATTAAAAAAGAAAAGTTCGTTTCGTTTCCCGAGCTTTAAATTCTTTGTGTAGTTTTGTTACATTAAATGTAATAAAAATTGTGCAGAGAGTTGCGAAGAATTACTTTTGAGGATTTAAATATGAGTTTTCTTATCTTGGACTTGTTTATTCATTTTCTGGAACCAAAGTTTGCTTGGTTTCAATTTTTTGTTGGTTTTGTTACAATAAATGGAAATAAAAGTTCGCTATGAATCTCAAAGAATTACTTTCGTTTGGTACAAAATGTGTCTCATATTTTAGAGTTGTTAGTTCAGTTTAAAGAACAAAAGTTCATTTCGTTTCCGCAGCTTTAGATTTATTTATTGTTTTTGTATCAATAAATGTATCAAAAATTTGCAACGAGTCGCAAAGAATTACTTTTGGGGGTCAAAAATGTGTTTTTTTATCTTAGACTTTTGTTGGTTAGTTTTAAAGAAGAAAAGTTTGTTTAGATTTCCCGTTTTTAATTTTTTTTAAATTTGTCAAAATGAATGTAACAAAAAAATTTGTGATGAATCGCAAAGAATTACTTATCGTAGACTTGTTAATTAATTTTCAATAACAAAAGTTTGTTTTGTTTTTCCGAGTTTTAAGTTACTTTGTTGGTTTTATAAAAAAAATGTAACAAAATGTCAGGAAAGTTCTGCATTAAATTGAAATTCATTTTTTTTAGGTTGAGCAAATGTCATGTTATTTTAAGGACGGTAATAAACGTTTGCAAGAGCAACTAAGAATTTAAAAAAGTTAAAGGCTTGAATTTCGCGTCTTCTAGAAACAATCAAAGATCAACGATGTGAAATTTTTGCGGGAGCTGAAGTGAACCGCCAGCACGTAGACTATCTTAACACTTATGAGACAAACAAGTGGTTGCTGAAGCTCGATTCCTGATTGGTTCATTATGCCCAAATTTGAAGCTTTACTGTGCTTAAACTAAGGCCCAGATCAAATTTTGCCAGAGGACTTTTCGGTTTATTTTTTTGTCCTCTGTCACCCGGTACCGGCATGTTCATAGGTGGTGGGACAACCTGTATAATTGGATATAAATTTCAAGAGGATTTTATTTTATATTATTTTATATTTATGCTATTAAATCCTCTTGCAATTATCGGTAAAGTCCTCAATTTTAAAATTAGTTTCCGAAGCGTGGCAGTTTATAAAACATTTCTCCTCCACTCAAGGTTTTCTGTTAAAAAAAAAATTTATTCATTTATTTATCGGAATCGGGTTTCGAAATTTGTATGATTAAAATGTGTTACACTCGTTATAAATGTTTGCACTCGCGACGTGGGGCATGCATAAAAGAAATGTGTAAAAGAAAAATACTCACTTTACCTGCTAATATTCCACAAATTTCTTCCAAACTTATTCCATAATGTTCGAATTTGTATTTATTTTTGTTATTTCATGAAGGATCGGTGTCGGCACCCAATTAGAAAACTCCGACCAAACCGATTCCGTACGGGAACCACTGTTATATTTTGATATAAGGTGTGGGATTAGAGAAACATACATCCTTGAATTTTCATGTATCCTTGTTTATTTAGTTTAACTTTTAATCGTCACTGCCTCTCAAACAAATTTGATTTATTCTCTCCTGAAGGTAAAAATGTACTGCCACGAAACAGGTGCCTAATTGCCGGTGCTCGCGTTGACGATGTTACTCCGCAGCCAATCGCCGCGCATCCCTTGACCGTGCGACAGTCCAAGGTGGTGTCTCTAATCTTTCAACTTTTGCTGACGGCAGCATCCGTTCTCACGCTAGTTGCGAGCGGATTGAGCCAAATATGATTTTCAAAGTCACATTACGTGACATAGGACAACTTGGCGCAGATGCACTTTTTGGAAAACACATTAACTGTTTTAATAAACTTCAATTAAATTATCTCCATGCATAGAGCATTGGTGAGATATTGGCCTAAACAAAATATATTTTATTACAATATTTTACTTTATATTTGAATTTTAAACATGCATTTTCCTTTATGTGCGCCGCATTCGCTGCCGCTCCCCTATCCCTCAGCTCAAACGATTCGATTAATCTGAGCATTTTTACTTCGCTCTACTAAAGAGTGTAGTTTTACATTAACATTGAAAGTATTAATTATAGCAAGGAGGAAATGACAAATCATGGAACGAAATACTTATGAGAACGCTGTAAAAGTATCGGAATTGTGTATTTAACTAATTTTATTTCTTCTCTGACATTTTTATATTACTGTGAATAGATTTCCAACGACCTATAGTATATCCAATTAAAAAAAAAAAAACTTTAATGGCAGTAATCATTGAAAAATCATTGAAAATTATTTTAAAATATAACATTACTTATGAAAAGATCGTTTGTTCTTTTCGACATAAAAAAATAAATGTTTAACCTTTTCCCTATTTCAACTTTTTTTGTGAGAAAATCACCCGATTTTCCCTTTTTTGAGCTCCTTTTTCGCTGTGATCCCTGCTATGTGTACATTTATAACTTTTACGTTTAGAATATTTTCTCGAAAAAATCTGCATTCCCATGACGCCATACTAAAATACTCAATTTAAACCAACGAGGGCGCTCTTCGGGCCTCTCTTTTTCATTGGTCAGTCACTGACGCGGAGGAGAGAGTATACAGGGACTGTGATGGGAGCAACAGCATGACTTTTTTTTTTGCCGAAATGAATAAATTGACACTGTTTCTCTATAAAAAAAAAACTAGAGAAAATTCAATTGAATCAACATTTTATTAAGAAAATGACCTTGAGCCACCTTTGAATGTCATTGTAAAAATCCGACAAAAAATCTGAGTGCAATATTGACTTGTAAAGAACAAAATTCATACGCGTCAAAGATGAATAATCAGTAAATAGCGTCAATTTAATGAAGAATAGTCAATAATATTGAATTGTAAAAAACACAATTCATGGGCGCCAGAAATAAATAATCAATATATAGCGTCAATTTAATCAAGAATAGCCATTTTTGCCCAAAAATGGCCTTGAGCGACCTTTGAATGTTACTGTAAAAATATGAGTGCAATATTGAATTGTAAAGAACACAATTCGCATGCGCCAAAAATGAATAATTAATAAATAGCGTCAATTTAATTAAGAATGACCAGTTTTGCTCTAAAATGGGCTTGAGCTACCTTTTAATGTTATTGTAAACATATGAAAAAAATCGGAGTGCAATATTGAATTGTAAAGAACACAATTCATACGCGCCAGAAATAAATAATCAATGAATAACGTCAATGTAGTTAAGAATGGCCATTTTCGCTCCAAAATGGCCTTTGAGTGACCTCTAAATATCTTTTTATTTCTGAAACAAATCAGAG
Source organism: Andricus quercusramuli (assembly GCA_932178445.1). NCBI lineage: Eukaryota > Metazoa > Arthropoda > Insecta > Hymenoptera > Cynipidae > Andricus > Andricus quercusramuli. Next base: position 183,326 of record CAKNXH010059845.1, on the reverse strand, counting down.
GTCATTTTCTTGGAAAAAGGAACAATTTTTAGGGGTGCAAAGTTGAATTAAAAAAAGAGCCAAAAATCAATTAAGATTTTGCGTTACAAAGAAATTCCAGTTCTTCGAACATCAAAAATGTCATTCTACAAATAAAAGATTATTATTTAAATGTTGTCCCAACTAAAAATATTTGATAAATCAGAGAAAAAATTTACAAATTTACAATCTCTATGTACGAAGGTCTTTATTAATCATGTTTAATTTCTTACAGACTTCCAGCTGGGTTCGTTCAACTCAGAAATTTGACAGTCTTAGGTTTAAATGATATGTCATTATCTAATTTACCAACTGATTTTGGAAGGTAAATAAATTTTTTCGTATTTTCTAGTTTCTACGTAGAATAGAGTAAAATATTTTTTCATGTGTATCCTAATGGGCTTTTCCCATTTGATTTATGTGCGAGGATACTCGAAAACCTATCCTTAAGTGATTTTTAGATTGGATTAAATATAGTATACGGTGGTTCGATCATCGATACAAGTTAAACTAACTGTATAGAATAGAATTTATTTCTCACATGTACTCCACATATATTGAATGAAAGACTTGTTGCCTTAACTATAATAGCTACATTTAATTTTCATTATCATATAGATATCACAGTAGACATTGCATAAGGTTGAAAATTACTGATTCTCCGGTTCCACTCACACATCATTCTCCATTCGAGCATCATCGCACTCATCTTTTCCCTTATCCTTATACGTCTTCTCTGGCTAATCTTTCAAATACTGTAGCATATCTGTAGAAATCAGGGATCACTATTTCTGTCATTGTGAGGTAAACTTTCAACTCAAACTCCATGTCTTTCCCTTCCTCTAACAATCTTTCTGCCTCTTCTACCCATCTCTTGTCAATCAGTTTCTTTGCCCTTGTACATTTCCATATGTACTCTGTGTCTTCCCAAAATTCCTCTCTACCCCTCTTAGTTTCTCATTTCCCATAGACTTTACAGAAGATGGACTTGTCTATCCTCTTCCAGTTTCTTTGAATCTCCTGTTCAATGTTTGACCATATATTACGTTCTATGTTCTTGCTATTTATACCTCCCTCCCCCATCCCCGTATGAATCCAAGTTTTTCACCATGCCCTGCTTCATTTAAAGCTATTTTGACTTTTTTACCCCTGTTTGATGGATTTTTATTTTTTAAATGCCTTATTTCCTTCTTGAGACATGTCTTTGGAATTCTTTCATCTCCCATGTCTAGAACGTCAGTAAGATACTTAAATCCTGTTTTTCTGGCCTCAATTTTAAGACTGAATCTGCCAGATTCCATCTTCCAGATGTAATCTGTCGTGTTTCTGTCCAATCCCATCGACATTTGTATGTACCTCCTTTGAGCCCTTTCCATCTCCTTTATCCTGTTTGCATTTTAAACGGGTTGTCGTTTTCCTATTTACCTTCCTCAAAAAGTATTCCCTGTTGAATATGGTAATTTCTAATTCTAACAAGAAATTGACTGGAAGATGGTCTGATTCCGATCTGACTTCGACTTTGATTTCATTTACTGGGCATTCTTATAAATCTATATAAATCCCCCCCGTCATAATTACTTTCTCCCTGTTCTTCACCAATTTTGGCGTTCCAATCCCCTAGCAAGACAAGCTCCTCTCCCGTCCCTTGCATATCTTCAATCAACAGTCATCCCATACTAGCACTCTTCAACACACATTCCTTCACTCTATTCTTTCTTTACTTCAATCAAATGCCCTCTTTAGCTCTTCCCTTCTTATTGTCTCTAGTTCTCGGCTTAGCACTCCAGATAAAATCTTCATACAGTTTCATTTCGAAGTCAAGGATACTCCCCTACTCTAGCCAGGTTTCTTGAAACATGACCACGTCATTTTCTCTCCATAATTCTACCGAGTAAAAAACATTCCTTCTTCCGAGATGTTCCATGGCAAACATTTAATTACTTTGCACCCGACCTCCTCGAAATTTACTAATTTCCTTCACTCCTTCTTTCTCATCCCAGAAAATCTTCCCAGCTTGAATCTGCTCCTCTTTCTTGGTATCTTTTAACTTTTTAATTATCCATCTTTGCACCTCGATTTCTCTTGTGGTTAGATCGTCGTTTACCGTGATATTGGTACCTTTTAGCCGCTTCTTGACCCTCATTAATTTCACTTTTTCCTCCCATGAGGACAACCTCAATAGAACACACCCTCCTATTATTCTCATTTATTTAATGTGAATTTTTATTCTTGTTAGTTTCCAGAGTACCATCTGCATTTCGTTCGCCATGGTGCGCCCGTCTGTAGTTCTAAAACCCCCCTACTTTATCCAGTTTTTCCTTTTTCATTTGACTTCCCTTTCTTTTGATCTAGATAGAGCTGATATTCTTGATTCTTCCCTTATGGCCCTTTCCTCATCTTAAAAAATTTATCTGGTTCCCTTTTACCTTTTTCTTACCACCAAGAGTCTAATATGCTAAATAGATTTTCCTCTGGGACATTCTCGTTTCCTGTTTTTTTGGAGCTTCGTCTTTTTCCTCACTTAAGATTTCCCTACTGAAGGAGACTGTCTCGTCACCCGATCCTTCGCAAAGCCCATTTTCATCCTTTTTATCCTCAAAAGTTATATTTGGAGAACGTAATAATATCTTCACCATTCTTCATGACTTTTCCCGACCACGTTGTACCTCACTTCGTTTACCTTGGGTCCGACAGTTTGCGCGCGAAATGCGGATCCGTCATCACACACTCAACAAGTCAAAGCTGCTGATCATCAGGCACCATATTGTTGACAGAATATGGGTACTACCTGACGCTAGGCGAAGTCTAGAGCGGTGGGAGGGGTGGTTCAGAGGAAATTAACAGTTTTTCTCTGATCCATCTAGACTCTTCCAAGAACCTCCAGTTACTTTCAACTACCCGTCCAAACCAGAGGAGGTCGAGGTATTTTGAAGTGCATTGCCCTCATAACGCCTGAGGAGGAATGCCCACCTATCACTACCGAAGATGTGAAAACAGTATTAAGAGACATGAAGAACTATTCCACTTCGGGACCAGATGGTGTCAAGACCTTCTAGTTGAAAAAGTTTCCTTCTACCCAGCAGCATTTGGTCCGCATTTTCACGTCATATCTAAAGTCGGAAAAGCCTATTCCGGAAAGGTTAGTGGAACGACGCATAATGCTCCTCTCAAAGATGAGCACCTTGTCTGACCCTAAGAATTACAGGCCAATAACATGTCTGAACCCGCTACATGCCATCTTCACAGTTATCATAAATGATAGGATGGTTTGGACAATCGGTCCCGTGTGTCGAGAGTTGTGCGAACAACGCGGCTCAAAGAAAGACATAGCAGGATGTCGGGAGAACCTGCTTATTGATATATGTGTGTCTGCAAAGACGCAGCATCCTACCAGCCCTGCCTATTGATGGCCTGAATCGACTACCGCAAAGCTTTGGATTAAACTTCCTACAGTCTTGTCATTTATCTGTTGGCAAGCTTAAAAGTTCATCAACACATTGTCAGGTTCATAGAGATTGACGCCGCTCTGGAAAACCAAATTTACTGTCTCATCTGGAAAACATCGTGTGACAACTAACAACGTCACCTTTCAGAGCGGCGTCTTTCAGAGCGACACCATGAGCCCTCTCCTCTTTCGCTACACATTATTGCCATTATCTGTCGCATTTCGCCATTCCCAAGGGTACTTTTGCGGCAAACCCGGATATCGAATGCATAAGGTCACTCATGTATTTTACATGGATGATCTCAAGATCCATGCTAGAAATAAAGAGCAACTTAATGCAACTTAATGCACTTAATGGCATCCCCGAGGACCCTGAGCTCGTCGATAGAAGCGCTATACGACACCTTGGCGCTGGAGATACCTATACATACCTGGGCGTGCCACAGAGCCGCATTCAGGAAGTAACATATGTAAAAAATTATCTCCGGTGCAGATACAAACGTCTTATCCGACAGTACCGTCTTATCTGGTAATACTCTCAGATCCCTTGATATCGGGTCATGAAAGGTTATGCACATGAACGAAAGCATGCACCTTAAGTCATCTGATCCGCAACTTTACATTTCACGCCGTCAAGGTGGTTGTGAAATACTGAATCTCGAATGTGTTTACAACAGGATTTTTCTGGGTTCAGTACATATAGTCGCGAACAGACGAGACCTCTCCTTGAAACGTTAAGGAAACACGAAGAAGTGGACAAAGAAGCGTTTCTGTACCTTGACTTCAATAAACAGTATGCATCTCGAGTACTCACTCCTTAAGGCCCGCATCGAGAAAGCACAGGAGAAAAACTTCCACGAACAGCTTCTCGACAAAGGGATGCACGGTATCTTCCACAGAAATGTGAAGAGTCAGTCGATGTGGTATGAGCTAACGTTTGCTTTCCTTGAATTACCCGGATTGAAGTCGGACAGGAAGGGTATCATTTCGGCGTGTCAAGACGGTGTCATTTCCACTTTAACATACCGTCGCCACATTTTGAGCCAAAACATTCTTGATGATAGCTGCGGGGTGTTTCATGCACACTCCGAGCACCTCAGACACATACTATCTATTTGTCCAACTCATGCGTAAACGACGTGCATCCAAAGGCGCAATGCGACACTACGAATGCTTTATTACCATCTCTGTCACTCTCACGGCATTAGCCCTGATACCTTTCCACCAAACGCTCCTAGGGAAATAGATCCAATTGTCGAAAATGAGAAGTATAGCATATACTGCAACTTCATATTCTTGCCCTTTGTTTCTGTATCGCACTCGAGGCCTGACATAGTTCTCCTTGACTTCGAGAAACGAACCATGTTCGTTATCGAATTTTTAGCACGAGTCAACAAGAACATCACAGTCAAGGAGAATAAAAAGAAAGAGAGGTATAAAGACCTTATGAAGGTATTGTGATGGGTATACTCGGAATATTCTGTTAAGCTAGTTGTCCTGATCGTCGGTGCTCTTGGAGGTGCCAAGCTTTCAGTGGTTGATAGCATGAAAAGCATCCCCGCGTTTCAACGGAATGCTAAGATATTTGCGGAGCATGTACAGAAAACGGTCGTCCTTGGGCCCCTCTGTGTCCATCGCAAACTGTAACCGCCTATCTCGCGGTCATAAAACGTGGTTACAGCTGAAACGCTACCGCGATTTCGCCGGGAACGGATGCAATTTTGTAGAATGGCACCCGCTCCCGGTAAAATCCCGCGGTTGTCCTTATCACAAACTTTTAACTATATATATATATATAAGTTAAACAACCACCGCAGGGTACCACTAAGAGCAACTGCCATCTAAAAAGAAAATGTCAATAGCCCCCAGTAGAACCGCGGTAAAATACACCTATGGCCACGTCTCACATCCGTGAGATGGGTGGTCACAGGGCACGTCGAAATCACAACGACAGGCCGGCGAAACCCTCGTGTGTCTTGAGGACACGAAGCGACCCAAGGATGACAGCTTTCTGCATCCATCTCGCAAGTGCCTTGGCATATTTTTGGCACGCGGGTATGGCTTTAAGGTTACGAACCAGTGATAATTTAGCACCTCCGAGAGCACCTATCACAAGGACAATTACTCGTACCGAATATTTTGGGTACAGTCGTTGCAGCTCTCTTTTAAGGTCTTGATACCTCTCCTCTTTTTCTTTCTCCTTTGCAGTGATGTTGTATTCGGACGGAGCCGAGAATTCGATCACGAATATCGTTCGTTTCTCGAAGTCTTGGAGAACAATGTCAGGCCTCGAGTGCGCAACGGAGACTGCTGCCCGAAAATCGTAGTTCCAGAAAATCTGGCACTTCTCGTTTCGGACAATTGACTCTACATCCCTTGGAGCGTTCGGCAGGGCGGGGTCGCGACCAACACCGTAAGAGCGACAAAGGTGGTAATAAAGTACTCTTAGGGCCGCATTATGTCTATAGATATACGTTGTTCCTGCGTGGGTCGGACACCCCGATAGTATGTGTTCTAGGTACTCAGCGTGTGCATGACACGCTCTGCACCTATCACTGGGAACTTCTTGACATAAAATGCGGGCGCGGTATGCTAAGGTGGAGATTACACCGTCCTGGCATGCGAAAATGAAGCCCTCTGTACCTGAATTGAGCCCTGATGATTTGAGGAAAGCAAAAGTTTGTTCCTTTGACAAGGACTGTTTTTCTACATTTCTGTGAAAGTTTCCGTGCATATGCTTGTCGAATAGCTCTTGGTGAAATTTTCTAACCTCTGCTTTCTTTACTTCGGCTTTTAGACGTGAAGCATCTAGATGGAGTAATGCACTTTCCTCACTTCTGATGTTGAAATTCAGGCCAAGGGCCTCGGCAGCTCGCTCCGCGGCTTTGTAAAGGAACGCTCCTTCGCCAATCATCTCGTGGTTTCTGACCATCTTTAGGAGAGGATCTCTGCCATTCGCAACTATGTAAGCTGTACTTAAAACAATTCGGTTATGAAGACATTGGACATTCAGAAGTCCGCGTCCGCCTTGACGGCGTGAAATGTATAATCGTGGAACTGACGAATTGATATGCAAGCTTTTATGCATATGCATGATCTTACGCGTGGTGACATCAAGGGCCTTAAGCTCGTTCTTCGTCCATTGAACCACCCCAAACGAGTAGAGAAGAACCGGGACGGCAAGCATGTTAGTCGCAGATACCTTGTTCAGCGCCGACAGATTGGAAGACCAAATCTGTCTAAGAAGATGCTTGTATCTGCTTCGGAGAGACTCCTTCACTGATGTTACGTCCTGAATGCGGCTTTGAGGCACGCCCAGATATGTATAGGTCTCTCCAGTGTTAAGATGTCTAATAACACTTATATCTACAAGCTCAGGGTTTTTGGGAACGCCAGTAATCTTTCCTTTCTTCAAATGAATTTTGGCACACTTGTCCAAACCAAAGTCCATCCCAATCTCTCCTGTGTAGTTCTTGACGATATTTATAGCAGTTTGAAGTTTGCTTTTACCAGCGGCATAGATCTTCAGGTCATCCATATAAAATACATGAGTTACCTTATGCTCACGCTGATTAGTGTCGCCACAGAGGTATCCAGGACAATTTCGTAGTGCGAGAGATAGAGGCAGAAGTGTGATGCAAAAAAGCAAAGGGCTCATAATATCCCCTTGAAAGACGCCCCTCTGGAAGGTGACCTTGTTCGTCATCAGATGATGATTCCTAGATGAGATGGTAAATCTAGTTTTCCAATTTTATCACTATGTGTGGATGTACCTTCAAGCTTTCCAACAGACAGATGATAAGTCTATGAGAGATTGAATCGAAAGCTTTCCGGTAGTCAATCCAGGCCATTGACAGGACGCGCTGATGGGCGGCAGCGTCTTCACAGACACACCTGTCAATTAGCAGGTTCTCTCGGCAGCCTGCTACACCTTTTTTCGAGCCTCGTTGTTCGTACATCTCTCGCCATACAGGCTCAATTCGTCGAACGATCCTGTTGTTTAGGACAGCTGTAAAGATCTTATACAGTGTGTTTAAACAAGTTATTGGCCTGTAATTCTCTGGTCTGGACAAGTTGCCTTTTTTCGGTAGGAGTATAGTGCGTCCTAACACCAGCCATTGCGGAATGGGCGTCTCCGACTTTATATATGAGGTGAATATGCGGGCCAAATGTTGGTGTATAAAAGTAAACTTCTTCCACCAAAAGTTCTTAATACAATCTGGTCCAGCACCGGAAAAGTTCTTCGTGCCTCTAAGTGCTTTTTTCACCTCTTCGGCAGTGACTGATGGGCACTCCTCCTCAGATTTTATGAGGCTGTCGCAAAACTCGTTGAAGCGGATGATATTGTCAGTATCTTCTTTCAACTCTAGTGTTTTCGGGATCTTGTACATCTCTCTCCAAAAAGTCTCTACCTCCTTGGGCTTGGGTGGATTTTTTACAAAAACAGGGGGATCACTGAAGAGGCGTGATGGGTCAGCAAGAAACTGTTGATTCTCCCTGTTCCATCTCTCCTTCTTCTGTATCCTCCTCCTTGCGTCAGATAACAGCCTTATTTTGTCAACAATATGCTGCTTGATTGTCAGCAGCTTTGACTTGTTCAGTGTGTGATTCAAGGTCCTTAGTTCTTGAGCGAACTTTCGAACCCTTTCCGTGAACGGTCTACCAGATGTTATGTAGTCAATCACACATTGAACACGGGACGCATTCTGTCTTGCCCATCCAATTTTCTTGTTCAGTTGATGCAAGCGTCTTCTGGTCTTCTGATCCATCATCGGTTTCAGCCTTCGATCTGAATCAGCCAAAGCTCTCGCAGCACCATAAACTGAGCAATTGATGGTCCAGAGGTCGGACTCTTGCGAGATATCTCCACGAAGGGAGGCATCCATTTCAGCTAGATCTTGGGGCTTAAGAGGAACTTGCATGTTGATGTTCCACCTTGTACTGAAATTGTGATCATCTTCCAGAAGGTGCCTGCTTTCTGCGGTTGGTCTTAATGTCGTTTCATTTTCGTCTGCAGCTTGTTCAAGCAGCGGTTGAGGAAGCGTTCCGCGTACATATCCATTTTTCCGGAGGTATTCGGCTTGATTTCACAAAGACTGATGCGAAACGTATTGAAGCCCACTGAATGTGGGCGTTTCGCCGGTTCGTCGTCGTGTTTCCATCTAAATTATTTTCAGCACCCCGAACTCTAGGATGATCGGCATTGTTTGCCGATCCATTTTGGTGGTTTGTTGGTTTCATTGTTGTTCCCACGAGCAGCTAGGGAAAGGGTTTGTCAATCCTTGTAGAGCCCCGCGTGC
>CAKNXH010059845.1:142500-169563 GCA_932178445.1 Andricus quercusramuli | reverse complement strand
GCACGCGGGGCTCTACAAGGATTGACAAACCCTTTCCCTAGCTGCTCATGGGAACAACAATGAAACCACCAAGACACCAAAATGTTGTAGATTCGGTTCAAAACGATCGAACGCGCAGATCATCCGACAATGGATCGGCAAACAATGCCGATCATCCTAGAGTTCGGGCTGCTGAAAATAATTTAGATGGAAACACGACGACGAACCGGCGAAACGCCCACATTCAGTGGACGGATCAACTTAAGAATGACGTGCTAGACTGCTACGATCCCAGCATTATCCCTGTTCGCGGAGGCTTTATGGCGCGTATGCATACTCTGTGGTGCCAGAAACACCCAGAGCTTCAGCACGTTTCGCATCAGTCTTTGCGAAATCAAGCCGACTACCTCCGGAAAAATGGATATGTACGCGGAGCGCTTCCTCAACCGCTGCTTGAACAAGCTGCAGACGAAGATGAAACGACATTAAGACCAACCGCAGAAAGCAGGCAACTTCTGGAAGATGATCGCAATTTCAGTACAAGGAGGAACATCAACATGCAAGTTCCTCTTAAGCCCCAAGATCTGGCTGAAATGGATGCCTCCCTTCGTGGAGATATCTCGCAAGAGTCCGACCTATGGACCATCAATTGCTCAGTTTATGGTGCTGCGAGAGCTTTGGCTGATTCAAATCGAAGTCTGAGACCGACGATGGATCAGAAGACCAGACGACGCTTGCATCAACTGAACAAGAAAATTGGATGGGCAAGACAGGATGCGTCCCGTGTTCAATGTGTGATTGACTACACAACATCTGGTAGACCGTTCACGGAAAGGGTTCGAAAGTTCGCTCAAGAACTAGGGACCTTGAATCACACACTGAACAAGTCAAAGCTGCTGATAATCAAGCAGCATATTGTTGACAAAATAAGGCTGTTATCTGACGCAAGGAGGAGGATACAGAAGAGGGAGAGATGGAACAGGGAGAATCAACAATTTCTTGCTGACCCATCACGCCTCTTCAGTGATCCCCCTTTTTTTGTAAAAAATCCACCCAAGCCCAAGGAGGTAGAGACTTTTTGGAGAGAGTTGTACAAGATCCCGAAAACACTAGAGTTGAAAGAAGATACTGACAATATCATCTGCTTCAAGGAGTTTTGCGCGAGCCTCATAAAATCTGAGGAGGAGTGCCCATCAGTCACTGCCGAAGAGGTGAAAAAAGCACTTAGAGGCACGAAGAACTTTTCCGGTGCTGGACCAGATTGTATCAAGAACTTTTGGTGGAAGAAGTTTACTTCTATACACCAACATTTGGCCCGCATATTCACCTCATATTTAAAGTCGGAGACGCTTATTCCGCAGTGGCTGGTGTTAGGACGCACTATACTCCTACCGAAAAAAGGCAGCTTGTCCAGACCAGAGAATTACAGGCCAATAACTTGTTTAAACACACTGTATAAGATCTTTACAGCTGTCCTAAATAACAGGATCGTTCGAAGAATTGAGCCTGTATGGCGAGAGATGTACGAACAACGAGGCTCGAAAAAAGGTGTAGCAGGCTGTCGAGAGAACCTGCTGATTGACAGGTGTGTTTGTAAAGACGCTGCCGCCCATCAGCGCGTCCTGTCAATGGCCTGGATTGACTACCGGAAAGCTTTCGATTCAACCTCTCATAGACTTATCATCTGTCTGTTGGAAAGATTGAAGGTGCATCCACACATTGTGAGATGCATAGAGAGATTGATGCCTCTTTGGAAAACTAGATTTACTATCTCATCAAGAAATTATCGTGTGACAACGAACAACGTCACCTTCCAGAGGGGCGTCTTTCAAGGGGATAGTATGAGCCCTTTGCTTTTTTGCATCACACTTCTGCCTCTATCTCTCGCACTACGAAATTCTTCAGGATACCTCTGCGGCGACACTAATCAGCGTGAGCATAAGGTCACTCATGTATTTTATATGGATGACCTGAAGATCTATGCCGCTGGTAAAAACAAACTTCAAACTGCTATAAATATCGTCAAGAACTACACAGGAGAGATTGGGATAGACTTTGGTTTGGACAAGTGTGCCAAAATTCATTTAAAGACAGGAAAGATTACTGGCCATCCCAAGGACCCTGAGCTTGTGGATATAAGTGTTATCAGACATCTTAACACTGGAGAGACCTATACATACCTGGGCGTGCCTCAAAGCCGTATTCAGGACGTAACATCAGTGAAGGAGTATCTCCGAAGCAGATACAAGCATCTTCTTCGACAGATTTGGTCTTCCAATCTCTCGTCGTTGAACAAGGTATCTGCGACTAACATCCTTGCCGTCCCGGTTCTACTCTACTCGTTTGGGGCGGTTCAATGGACGAAGGTCGAGCTTAAGGCCCTTGATGTCACCACGCGTAAGATCATGCATATGGATAAAAGCTTGCATATCAATTCGTCAGTTCCGCGATTATACGTTTCACGCCGTCAAGGCGGACGCGGACTTCTGAATCTCCAATGTCGAGATGATTGGCGAAGGAGCGTTCCTTTACAAAGCCGCGGAGCAAGCTGCCGAGACCCTTGGCCTGAATTTCAACATCAGAAGTGAGGAAAGTGCATTACTCAATCTAGATGCTTCACGCCTAACAGCCGAAGTAAAGAAAGCAGAGGTTAGAAAATTTCACCAAAAGCTACTCGACAAGCATATGCACGGAAACTTTCACAGAAATGTAGAAGAACAGTCCTTGTCAAAGGAGCAAACTTTTGCTTTCCTCAAATCATCAGGGCTCAATTCAGGTACAGAGGGCTTTATTTTCGCATACCAGGACGATGTAATCTCCACCTTAGCATACCGCGCCCACATTTTATGTCAAGAAGTTCCCAGTGATAGGTGCAGAGCGTGTCATGCACACGCTGAGTACCTAGAACACATACTATCGGGGTGTCCGACCCACGCAGGAACAACGTATATCTATAGACATAATGCGGCCCTAAGAGTACTTTATTACCACCTTTGTCGCTCTTACGGTGTTGGTCGCGACCCTGCCCTGCCGAACGCTCCAAGGAATATAGAGTCAATTGTCCGAAACGAGAAGTGCCAGATTTTCTGGAACTACGATTTTCGGGCAGCAGTCTCCGTTGCGCATTCGAGGCCTGACATTGTTCTCCAAGACTTCGAGAAACAAACTATATTCGTGATCGAATTCTCGGCTCCGTCCGAATACAACATCACTGCAAAGAAGAAAGAAAAAGAGGAGAGGTATCAAGACCTTAAAAGAGAGCTGCGACGACTGTACCCAAACTATTCGGTACGAGTAATTGTCCTTGTGATAGGTGCTCTCGGAGGTGCTAAATTATCACTGGTTCGTAACCTTAAAGCCATACCCGCGTGCCAAAAATATGCCAAGGCACTTGCGAGATGGATGCAGAAAGCTGTCATCCTTGGGTCGCTTCGTGTCCTCAAGACACACGAGGGTTTCGATGGCCTGTCGTTGTAATTTCGTCGTGCTCTGTGACCACCACTCCAGAAAGTGGCTCCCGCTCCCGGCGAAAGCGTGTGACAAGTTGTTGTAACCACGTCTCACGACCATGAGGTGGGTGGTTACATTGTGTGACGGACTCAATACGACGCGACGGTTCAGCAAAAGCCTTGTTCACCCTAAGGACACAGAGAGACCCAAGCCCGGCAGCCTTCTGCATTTCCCCCGCAAGTGTCTTGGCATTTCTTTGACGTGCAGGGATGGTGTTCAAACTGTGAACCAGTGAAGGCTCTGCACCTCAGAGAGCACCAATGATGTGGACGACTTGCTTAACAGAATATTCTGGGTAAAAGCATCGCAACTCCCTTATGAGGTCTTCATACAGGCCTCGAGTGCGCGACAGAAACAATTTTCGAGAACATGTAGTTTCAGCATATTCGGCACTTCTCATTCTTGACAATTTACTCTATTTTCCATGGAGCGTTTAACGGATCGGTATCAGGGTCATTGCCATAAAAGTGACAGAAATGCTAATATATGGTAATGGTAATATATTCAATATCAATATATATTCAGATAACAGTATTTCTAATTTCAAATTTTGTAATACACGGGCGATTTTTTCCTTTACATTTTTTTTGTCAGCATTTCCAATGCAGTTGAAAATTTCACGTTGGAAAAAAATACTCACTCTTCTCTGTTACAAGTCATAATGTAAGACGCTTGAATTAAACCTTTTAAAACGGAGTTGTGAAAGGAGTTTAATCATCCAAATATTTCGAGAATTGATCAACCATTCAATCTTCGGAATTTGACGATCAAATCAACTTTTCAGCAATTCCGCATATCAGTACAAACGTTACAATACAAAGTAGGTTGTAAATTATTCAAATTTGATATAGGCTTTCTTATTATTTATGGTTTGATTAAAAGTATAAATTACTTCAATTGTGCCTCAAGTATGTTATCTTATTTCTTTCGGTCTATGCATTTGAGGTCCAGCGTTAAAAACCTATATAAAAATGTATGTATACTCTGTCCCATAAGAGAACATAAGCGGTCGCACAGTTTTTTCTGCAAAGTGTGTAGTAAACCCTTCTTAGTAAAGCATTTGACCTTCAAACTTATAAGAGGCCATACATTTCGAAGGAAAGGATTCCTCTTATTGCATTTATATACAAATGCAATAATTAATAAACAGCAAATTATAAATTTTCTTAAAGTAAATGACGCTCAAAGGTATTAATATTATTATTTTAGCCTTGAAAACTTGCAGTCACTGGAATTAAGAGAAAATTTGCTCAAATCCTTGCCTGAATCACTGTCTCAACTTGTTAAACTTGAGAGACTAGATCTCGGAGACAATGACATAGAAGAATTGGTAAGTTTATATCAATTTTAAAACTATACCCGAGAACAGTTTGACCTAATGCTGTTATACATAAATTTGGTGTGTGTGTGTGTGTGTGTAAATTTTGAGTATATTAATAATCTGGATGTATACAATATTTCAAATTTTGCAGCCAGCGCACATAGGAAAATTGCCAGCTCTTCAAGAATTGTGGTTAGACCACAACCAGCTACAACACTTGCCTTCTGAAATCGGTGAATTAAAGACTCTAGTATGTTTAGACGTCTCAGAAAATCGACTAGAGGACTTACCTGAAGAAATCGGTGGTCTCAAGTCACTCACTGATCTTCATTTGTCTCAAAATGTAATTGAAAAATTACCAAACGGTTTGGGAGAACTTAAACATTTGACGATTCTTAAAATTGATCAAAATAGATTATCCGTCTTGAATGCAAACATCGGCAGGTAAGAAATTTAATAATACTTATTTAGTATTAGGAATCAGTAATAATTTCGTGATAAGTAATAATTCGTTTCAGTAATTAAATGTCTATCATATAGTGTGTTTTTGTTTTAACTTTTGTATTGTTTATTTGTAGGTGCGAACATTTGCAAGAATTAATTCTCACAGAAAATTTCCTTCTGGAACTGCCAGTTTCTATAGGAAACCTTCTTAACTTAAATAATCTTAACGTGGATAGAAATAGCTTACAATCTCTCCCTACGGAAATTGGTAATTTATTGGTTTTACAATCGCCTAATGTTGAACATCAAATTAGCATTATAATAGTATTTTCTATATTTTAGGAAATTTAAAGAAATTGGGTGTGTTATCCTTGAGAGATAACAAGTTGCAATATCTTCCCACAGAAGTTGGACAATGTGCTGCACTTCACGTGTTGGATGTGTCCGGTAACAGGTACGCTTACAAGATCTTGTAAAAATACGCGTGATGTTTTCTAACATAAATATGTCAAATAGGGTTAGTTTTTGAAGTTTTTTGTTTCATAAGAACGTTTCAGTATATCTCTCTTTATCGAGATGGAGTTCTTGATATCATTATATTCTACTTGTTTTCCTTTTTGTATTCTTATATAATTTATTATTTCTACTTTTATAGGTTACAGTATTTACCGATTTCCCTGATAAATTTGAACCTTAAAGCAGTTTGGTTAAGTGAAAATCAGGCACAGCCAATGCTGACTTTTCAAACGGATATAGATGAGGAAACAAAACAAGAAGTTCTCACATGCTTTCTTTTACCTCAGTTGGAGTTCCATCCAGATGCGCAACATGGTAAAATAACCTTGTTTAAATTCTTGTTTATTTGATTATTAGTAGCACCATTCATAGTTAATTCTTAATTCAAATGGCAATATTTTAATTAAAAACAACTAATTGATGTTTTTTAGTACAATTTTTAATAGGAATCAATTTGTTATCTGTTTGTAGATAACATTAAACTGGGAATGTTATCGGGAATGAAGAATACAGTTTCAGGAGGTGAAATGAGGGAAGTTGCTTGTAGCGATGATGAGGGTTGGCAGGAACGAGAGGCGTCGAGAACGCATTCTGTCAAGTTTACTGACGAACTTCCAGAAGCCGATAAGGAGGTGAGCACGTTGCTCACTACCTAATAAGTTCACATACTCATTATCTCTCCTTTAACATTTTTTTCGATACGTATGCCGAAGCACTTGCGAGATAGATGCAGAGAGCTGTCATTCTTGGGTCGCTACGTGTTCGCAAGACACACGAGGGTTTCGTCGACCTGTCATTGTAATTCCATCCTTCCCTATGTCCACTCATCGCATGGTGGTGAGACGTTGCTATAGGGGTGATTTACCGCGGTTCTACTGGGATACAGTGTCCTTTTGCCGGATAGCAAGCGCCCCCAGGGGGGCCCTGCAGTTATTTTATAACCTATTTTATACATATTAGGGTGGCCCAAAAAATCACATTCTAAAATTTTCAACGGTCATGTTCATTAAATCGTTCTCGCAGGCAAAAAAATGTATACGTATTTTTTTATTTTCAAACAAACTTATTTTTAGTACTCGCTCAATGGCTTCAAAGTTTTCTGTTAATGTAAGACCTAAAGTGGCGAAGTATTACAGGTTTAACCCGGACAACAGCTTTAGTCTTATTACTCACTTACTAATAGTCATTCAACTTAGTGACTTCTCCTAAGGGGCCGTCCATAAATCACGTGATTGGTTTTTCGCTAAATTTCGACCCCCTCCCCATGACCCGGTTATTTTGAAACACCGGCTGTATTGGAAAACCGGTTATTTTGAAAAACCGGTTATTTTCGAAAACCGGTTATTTTGAAAAACTGGTTATTTCCGAAAACTGGTTCTTTTAAAAAACCGGTTATTTTTAAAATCAGGTTATTTTTAAAAACTGGTTATTTTAAAAAGACATAACCGGCCAGCCGGTTTTAAAAAAAAACGGTTTTCATAACCGGTTAACCGGAAAACCGCCCAGCCCTAACTTTAACCCTATTAGCTTGTGCAAGAAAGAGAAAAGCAAAATTTTATTTTAAAAAGATTTCTTTTCGCCGCTTTAAAGTATAGTGTTTTCAACTGAACAGAAAACTTAAATTTTATTATTTAAATTTTTAATTATGTACTCTGTCTAAGACAGATTCAAAAGTGGTGGGAGGTAGGATTGTGCCGTCTATTCTGAATACGGGTGGAGTTTTCCACAAAATAGGTTATTTTTCAACCAAATTGTTGAGTTTTTAAGCCAAAAAGACCAATTTTCACAAAACAGTTGAATTTTAAACCAGTAAGTATGGACTTTTGACAAATAAGTTATCTGTCAACTAAATAGTTGGTTTTTCTATGAAGGCAGGGGAATCTTCAACTGAAAAAGACGAATTTTTAATTGAAAAGCAGAAATCCATGCTATCATTTTCAATACTGTGAATTGAAGAATTGATAAAAAAAATTAGATATTTTCAAAATTATATCATTTAAAGCAACTCGAACTTTTCCTACAATTTTTTGAAAATACTCCAAAAGTAAAAAAAAAATTACCTTAAAATCATCCTGATTCTTTTTTGAAAATTTTATTAAATATTCTTTTAAAAATAACTAAAAAAATATAATGTTATTTTTTCTAGAAATTTTGATAAGAATTTTTTATTCATTTGCTTTCTTTTTTACAATCTAAATTTAGTTTTTTAACTTTCGAACTCTTTTTCAGTTATAAATTAAGATTGGATCTTTTCAAAATTTCAAAATTAAAATTGTACCGTTCAAAGTTTAAATTTAACACCCTGAAATATTAATGATTCAAGGCTTTCTATTTCAAATAATTCAGTTTCAAATTGTTTACTTTTTAATATTTGATTTGACCAAAGAAGATAAATCCTCATTGAAAAATATAATATATAGTTCGATATTTCAACAAAAAGGTTTGAATTTTTAATTACAAACTAGCAGTTTCAGCTAAGTTGCTAGTTTTATAAGAAATTATAATAATTCAATTGATAGTTTTTAAATGATACGATTAATGAATTAATTCATTTAGTTATTTTCGGGCAAATTCTATTAGCTGTTTTTTCAAATAAGCACGCCAACTGTCCGAGTGCCAAAGGTTCGGAAGTGGTGGGAGGTAGGCTCCGCCCATGTGCCGTCCTGTCTGAATCCACTCGTTTTATAACATGATAGAGAACATTAAGGTTGTATCCAAGTCTCATCCCCGTACAAATAGTAAAGTCCCACGGGGCGCCTTCGAGCCATGCTATATTGAAAAAATTTCACGGGGCCCGCATGGTAAAAATTTCAGTGCGCTACTGGCTTAGAATTCGTAGTATGTGTGTATACGTAGTCACCACTGATATGCCAGCGGCAGACTCATAGATCGTGCAACGTTGCACTTTTAACCTGACCATGATTGAGCAACTGTGATATGCGAGTGATATGTGAGTGTGCGCGCGTGTGCGCGTGTGTGTGTGTGTCGAGTGCATACAGCAGACAAGCTGGAGAGAGGGAACAGTGTTGCCGGGTCGCGATACTGTTACGTTTATCCGTTTGAAAGTGACTAAAAATACAATGTTTTTTATTATATCATCTATGAAACTACACGGTGGAGAAATTTGATGATTTTTCCAAAATTTGTATTTGTAGTCAGCTTTGACATTAATTACCTCTGCATCTGCACGATTGGAAATTTTGAAATTGAGCATATAAATCATCATTTTATTTAAATATAGCTCCTTTTTAAGAAAATTTCACCATAGATTGATTTTTTTACGTACAACCTTAAAAAGGATTTTTTATGATCGGTACTCTTGAAGTGCACATCGGCTGCGTTGATAACATTGTATAGCATTAGGTACTTCATTTTTAGTGGGTGAAATCCAAGATGTCTGCATGCTGAGGGGCAAACAATAATACTACAGTCAAACCTCGTTTATCGGGACGTCCTTGAAATGTAAACACCTCGTTTATCGGGATTCGGAGGGGTCTCCCACTACTACCCCCAGCCTCAAGCCGGGTTGCCATGACACGCTGCTGTGTTGTTATTTACGGGTTATGTCAGGTTTGATCGCATATGATCAAAAAGAATGTTAAATTCCCGCTACTCCCACCACGCTCTGAATTTACCCCACTTCAAGTGCTTATGTATAAGGAGCGGTGGTTGGAAGGGGAACAATATGTCCCGATAAACGAGGTTGCAAGATCCCGATAAGTGAAGATCACGATAAATGAGTGTCCCGATAAACAAGGTTTGACTGTAATTGCATGGTAAAAAACTTTATTTTTTTAATAACTTAGAAAAAAAATGATTTTTCACCGTAAATGTATTTGGATATTATTTTTTCTTTTACAAAAACTATTCAATCAAATAAGAAAATCGACAATTTTTTGTAACGATTTTATTAATCATTTGAACAGCTTTTGAAAAATTAAAAAATAATATCTGAATACATTTATAGTGAAACAGTACATTATGATACAAGTACACCAGGGGTCATCAGCGAGGGGAAATTTCTCGAGTCCAGCTCCGTTAACACGTGTGGACCGCTCGCTGCGGCTCTCCCACCAAGAGTTTACACTCCACTCTAAGGGTTCGGGGTGGTGGTAAATTCTATTGTATGACGTCAGAATTTACCACCACCCCGAACCCTTAGAGTAGAGTGGAGACTCTTGGTGGGAGAGCTGCAGCGAGCGGTCCACACGTGTTAACGGAGCTGGACTCGAGAAATTTCCCCTCGCTGATGACCCCTGAAGTACACCAACCCGCACGCGTATCATATACTATTTTTTGTAAACCCTGTAAAGGGAAGTTCGTGACATAAGAAATATTGAGAGAGGGAAAAAAACGAACTAAAATGATTTACACTCGATTCTTTCAATCACAAAGTTGCACCAGGCAAACTAACCTAAACGCTCAACTTCTCAGCTGACAAAATGATGGCAGTGTTGATAAAGTGGATCGTGCTTTGGCCATCACGCTGGGTAAATTCTGCAATTGGCTGTAATCTGGCGCCCGATTCAAAATCGAATTAAATTAATTCGATTTTGAATCGCGCGTGTAAAATTTTGACCAATGGCAGCTTATACTGTTGGATCACGCATCCGGAGGCTTCAGATTGGTTGTGATCATTCTTGCGGCCAACCAGAAACTAGCAGTTCCCTAAATTTCCGTGCGTGAAATACAGCAGATACACACTTTCCTTCAAAGTATGCTTGATGGTCAACATTCCCGCACGAAATTGTGTACGGGAATGTTATGATTCCCGCACGCTGAGACTTCATCAAGAATCGGCCATTTTCTGCTAATTTTTTGGTGTATATACTGAGAACTTCCCGTACAGTGTTGCAAACAATTATTTTCAGCCAAGTTATTAAAAAAAAAAAAAAACTATCCGAGATTCTAACCTCAGATTATATTTGGCGGTTTTTTTATTTATACATTTAGTTGTTTTAAGGGTGTAGAAAACACATATAAAGAATAAGTGAAATGAATTAGGATATGAACAATGTTATAGCAATTAATATTATATTACACTACAAGGGCAGGAAGTTGAACTCAACCTCCTGCCTGTGTGGTGTATACTATTTTCCTTCACAGCCGGTCGCAAGTACGTTTACTAACTGCATTTTAAATTATTATAAACAATACAACCACGTTCCAGCATACAGCCCGTTGCGATGCATGTTCTTGACGTCTGCCCCTGACCATTGCAAGCACGAGCGGAGCGAGTGCTGCTGGTCGGGGGGCAGGCATCAAATACATATGAAAAGCCACATAAAAACACTGATAAATTCCAAGCAAGCAGCTTTGAGGTTATACGTAAAAACAAGAGTGACAGCTAGCAATGTGCCATTGGAAGTTTAATTTTAAAACTTTCACTTTGAAAGTTTCAAAATGCGAAATTCATGGTCAACGAAATTTAAACGAAACTCATGAAAATTATAAAAATTATTTTCATTTAATATAAATATTTTTTGATTGTTCGGTCACATATCTAATTATATACTTGCATAAATATATTGATATATTACATATTTAGGGGAAAAAATCTACCTAAGACATTGCAGACAAGTCGAAGACAAATAATAAGTTTCTTGATCTCAAAAAATTGAATTATTTATTTGCACAAATCTCAGACGTTCTGCCTTAAAATTTATGGCGAAAATACGTAATTTCGACCGAGGTATGAAGAAAAAGATAATTTCTGTTTTCTAAAAAAAAAAAAATTGTTAACTAATATTTAAAGACTTAAAATGAATTTTAAAGTCTTAAAAACTACCTCCTTCTAACTTAATAATTTAATTAATTAAATTTACTAACTCTTGTTAAATAAAATTATATGCAAATTGTGTAATTTATTACATAAGAAGGTTAATTAGTTATAAATTGTGTTGATTATAATATTTTTTGAAAGTACATTTATAATTAAAAACGTCACGTGATCCTCCTTTCCGAGTTACGTGATTTATGGACGTCCCCTTAATACGAGTGTGCTATTCACAAGTTAGGACCCTTGTGCATAGGCTCTTACACGTGATACTTCGTTTCCTTCTGGAAACTTTATTGTTGCCAAGTTTTGGTCCTCAGTAGATAATTGGAAAATGATAAAATCACCAATGAACGTTTGAGGCTTGAGTACGTAACAGTTAGCCGAGAATGGACAACAACAATTTTCTAGAAATTATTCTATCTCATTTTGTTCCGAAGATATCCTGCGAGAAATTAATGCATTTTTTAATCGCTCGTTTTTTTAAATATCCTTATACTCCTAAACGGTACTATATAAGTCATGGGTCTCCAAAGGTAGAGCCTTTATTTACTGGCGATCGCGGGCCAATAGGTCGGATCTATTCAGCTTTGACACAGAACTGTCATAAGGATCCCCATCCTTTACCTGAGTTGAAGTGCCTCAAAGAGTTGCTTCTTGCACAGGAGAAAAAAAATGGGGCCCTCGAGGTTCGGGTTTATGAACCAAACCCTTCTAATTCAGATTTTATTTCAAGGGTCATAAATTTCCTCTCAGTTTCCCGTCGAAAAAAACTGGTAGATCCTGAAAATTGCCAGTCGATCTTGGGTCGGGCTACACCTGTGGATTGTGGACACCCCTGAAATAAGTGAATAATTTATATTTAAAATATAGGTAAACACCTCGCTATATTAATTTTTGTTATAAGTGTACTTGGAAAAGTCAGGTATTAAAAAGAAAGCTTCATTTTTATTACATAAAACCAATTGGCTATCAATGCAGTATTGGCGATGACTGGGCGTTTTACCTTGAATAGTAAACAAGTTAAGACACACGAAAGTTTTAATTATGAAGGAAATTGTTTTGCAAAATTTATTTCTTCGATAGTTTATAAGGAAGCAAGTTGAAGATACACCTTTCGAATTCAAGAAAAAATAATTTTTATTTTGTATGAAAGATTATTTATAAATACATAATACTTTAATTATTATGTGTAATAAAATCATAATCATTCGATATCATTTAAAATTATAATAATTATTTAATTTAAATTGAACTAAACCTAATTTTACTAATAGTACAGTCAAATTAGGATTTCTGCTAGAACAAATTGGTGTTGATAATTTTTTTCTATTAGGACCGGAAAGTTCCGAAAGACGGAGTCTGATGGAAAAGCAAGTTAAAATTTGACGATTCAAACTCGGGTCTCTTGCGTCCATTTCCTTCAGTGTCGCCTCTCGGAACTTTCCGGTCTAAATTATTGTTCGTAAGACCGTCTTAATGAAATCCTAAAGTCCTCCGGTATGCAAATGTTGCAGAGTTTTTGTTATTGAGAAAAAATTATACATTTTTTCAAAACTGTGAGAGAATAAAATAAGTTTAAAAGTTATGAATTTGTTAATTAACGATATGGTTTTCTCTATTGCGTCTTAGCTGTAATGAATTTTCGTTCATGTAAAATTCTTTTAAATCTAATTTTACTTATTAGGTACTTAAATTCAATGGTCCAGAATATTATAAATCGTTTTTTTTTCGGCACTCAGAAATCTAAAATAGGTGGAATGGTGGGAAAAAATTAAGAAAAGAAACAATATGTTTTTAATTGTTGGTTAGTTGGCATTTGCTCAATTGCTTAAAGCATAGTGATATTTTAAGAGGAAATGTGAGTCAGTTTAAAAAAAAATGTTTTTTTTTTAATATTTGTAACAACAAATTGTTATAAAGAATAATTTATTTGCATACAATGAAACAAAGCTTGGCACAGCAACCGTACATACAGATACAGTCGCTGCATGAAACGTTAGTTTGATTTCGTTCGTCGATTTGGTGTAAACGCTCTCACAGTTTGGTATGGTTGCTGCCTCAGAGCCGCACAACCGCTACGGCTACACGAACGTTTTAAGGGGATTTATCAGCGTTATGAAAAAGGAATTCCAGTTTCCGGCCGCACGGTTGAATATTTTGGTCTGATTTTTCGCATACCTCATCTAAATGCTTTTCTCTTTTGTGGTTAAGTCTCGGTTTTTTGAATTTTTGTTTAGATTTAAAGTTATTAACAAATAGAAAAGAAGAACAGAGAAAAAATGCAGTGATGCTCAGTACTAGCTGAGTTTGTATTTTCGATGCCTGCGAGTCAACCCTCGTCAAACCCGCGAGCTCGGCTTCGAGCAGACACCCCGTCGCGCGAGTGGAGACACGAGCGCGTCGAATTATCCGGAACGAATCATCCTCCTCATTGTTATGAGATGCAGGCCGGTTGAAAAAACTGAAATTACGAAAGCGTCGCGTGATTGAATTTTAATTAGGATACATAGTTTATTTAAATAATTCTAAGAAAGTGAAAAAAAGATCCATGAAAATCGGTTAATATTTGCAGTAATAATAGAAATTTTGAAGTGCACACGATAGTATGCAGGGATACACAGCAGAATGGGAGAAACGAATTTTTATCTAATTTCCAAGAGCACCTTAGTCACAGATTCTTGCATTTTTATTTATTTATTTATTATATCTTTACTCGAAGTATGAAAAAATAGAGATTTTTCACAAAATCATTATTTACTCTTCAATAGCGGTTTGCATGCAATGAAAATCATCCTAAATTAATTCATTAATTGTTATAAACAACAAACATGAGGTGAAACGTCGATCGATTTGAAGGGGAAAAATTATTTTATGTATCATTACTCTACTTTATTTTCGATTCCTCTTACACAATTGCACGCACAGAATCTTACACATACGATGGCACTCTCAAACGCTTTGAAAAATCGCCCCCGCTGGGGAATCGAACCTTCCTGACTGCCTACAACCTGTCCTAAAACCTCAATGTAGCGCACGCGTAAGTGAAATGAGCTACGGAACCACTTGGATTTTCCTACCAAACTCTGGGTCAAACGGTTTCTCCGAGAAAAAATGTGGCCATCTAAGAAATGATATGATAATAAATGTTCACTTAAAATTAATTTCACACATCTCTTACGGACGATATCTAATATTTTGTAACGAGTTTCGGGAAAAATATTTTGCTCACAAGTATTAACTCACACAGAAAATATATTATTACTAATTTATATGTATTATTAGAAAATAATTGGAAATACAATTTTTTTTAAGTACATATTTTTGATTATTCAAAGCTAAGACTTGAAAAAATGTTTTCGGATGAAATTTTTAATTTCATTTCTTATCATTCATCTCTTACAGTCGATTTCTAATTATTTGTTACGAGGTTGGGAAAAATAGTTTTCTTACAAGCATTAACTCACACAGTAAATATATTATTATTAATTTATATTAATATTCACACGCATTCTATACAAGGTTCATAAATAGATTAGCTTGAAATTTTCTACAAGAAACATGAGGTGAAATGTCCATCGATTTGAAAAGGGAAAATATTATTTTATATATCATTACTGCATTTGATTTTCGATTCCTCTTACACAATTGCACGAATCTTACACATACTATCGCACGTTCGAACGCTTTGAAAAATCGCCCCCGTTGGGGAATCGAACCTTCCTAGCTACCTACAACCTGTCCTAAAACCTGAATCTAGCGAACGCGTTAGTGAAGTGAGCTACGTTCCATAGATTTTCTTGACAAACTCTCCGTCAAACGGTTCCTTCGAAAAACGTGACCATATACGAGATGAGAATAAATGTTTACTTAAAATTTGTTTCATTCACCTCTTACGGATGATATATAATATTTTGTAACGAGTTTGGGGAAAAATATTTTGCTCACAAGTATTAACTCACACAGAAAATATATTATTACTAATTTATATGTATTATTATAAAATAATTGAAAATACAATTTTTTAAAGTACATATTTTTTATTATCCAAAGGTAAGACTTGAAAAAATGTTTTCAGATGAAATTTGTAATTTGATTTTTTATCATTCATCTCTTACAGACGGTTTCTAATTATTTGTAACGTGCTTGGGAAAAATAATGTTCTTACAACTATTAACTCACACAGTAAATATATCATTATAAATTTATATTAATATTCACACGCATTCTATACAAGGTTCATAAATAGATTAGCTCGAAAATTTCTACAAGAAACATGAGGTAAAATGTTCGTCAATTTGAAAACTCTCAAACACTCTCAAACGCTTTGAAAAATCGCCCCCGCTGGGGAATCGAACCTTCCTGACTACCTTCAACCTGTCCCAAAACCTCAATCTAGCGAACGCGTTAGTGAAGACAGCTACGGAACCACTTAGATTTTTTGGACAAACTCTAGATCAAACGGTTTCTCCGAGAAAAAACGTGCCATCTAAGAAATTATAATAAATGTTTACTTAACATTTTTTTAATTCATCTCTTACGAGTTTGGGAAAAATATTTTTGTTGCAAGTATAACTCACAAAGTAAATATATTATTATTAATTCATATTAATATTCACAAGCATTGTATACACGGTTTATGAATAGATTAGCTTGAAAATGTCGACCACAAACATGAGGTAAAATGTCCATCGATTTGAAAAGGAAAAAATTATTTTATATATCATTACTGCATTTGATTTTCGACTCCTCTTACACAATTGCACGAATCTTATACATACGATCGCACGCTCAAACGCTTTGAAAAATCGCCCCCGTTGTGGAATCGAACCTTCCTAACTACCTAAAACCTGTCCTAAAACATCAATCTAGCGAACGCGTTAGTGAAGACAGCTACGTTCCGTAGATTTTCCGGACAAACACTCGGTCAAACGGTTCCTCTGAAAAACGTGACCATCTAACAGATCTATAGAATGCGTGTGAATATTAATATAAATTAATAATAATAAATTTACTGTGTGAGTTAATGCTTGTAAGAAAACTATTTTTCCCAACCTCGTAACAAGTAAGTAGTAATCGCCTGTAAGAAATGAATGATAAAAAATCAAATTAAAAATTTCATCAGAAAACATTTTTTCAAGTCTGAGCTTTGAATAATCAAAAATATGTACTTTAAAAAAAATTGTATTTCCAATTATTTTCTAATAATACATATAAATTAGTAATAATATATTTTCTGTGTGAGTTAATACTTGTGAGCAAAATCTTTTCCCCGAAACTCGTTACAAAATATTAGATATCGTCCGTAAAAGATGAATGAAATTAATTTTAAGTAAACATTTATTATCATATAATTTCTTAGATGGCCACATTTTTTCTCGGAGAAACCGTTTGACCCAGAGTTTGGTAGAAAAATCCAAGTGGTTCCGTAGCTCATTTCACTTACGCGTGCGCTAGATTGAGGTTTTAGGACAGGTTGTAGGCAGTCAGGAAGGTTCGATTCCCCAGCGGGGGCGATTTTTCAAAGCGTTTGAGAGTGCCATCATATGTGTAAGATTCTGTGCGTGCAATTGTGTAAGAGGAATCGAAAATAAAGTAGAGTAATGATACATAAAATAATTTTTCTCCTTCAAATCGATCGGCGTTTCACCTCATGTTTGTTGTTTATAACAATTAATGAATTAATTTAGGATGATTTTCATTGCATGCAAACTGCTATTGAAGAGTAAATAATGATTTTGTGAAAAATCTCTATTTTTTCATACTTCGAGTAAAGATATAATAAATAAATAAATGAAAATGCAAGAATCTGTGACTAAGGTGCTCTTGGAAATTTAGCGCTCTTCAATAAAAAAAAAAGTAATTGCGGATTGGGGCAAAATTGAAGGCTGTAGGTAGGCCTTTTGAACGATAGAAATTCGTTTCTCCCATTCTGCTGTGTATCTCTGCATACTATCGTGTGCACTTCAAAATTTCTATTATTACTACAAATATTAACCGATTTTCATGAATCTTTTTTTCACTTTCATAGAATTATTTAAATAAACTATGTATCCTAATTAAAATTCAATCACGCGACGCTTTCGTAATTTCAGTTTTTTCAACCGGCCTGCATCTCATAACAATGAGGAGGATGATTCGTTCCGGATAATTCGACGCGCTCGAGTGTCTCCACTCGCGCGACGGTGTGTCTGCTCGAAGCCGAGCTCGCGGGTTTGACGAGGGTTGACTCGCAGGCATCGAAAATACAAACTCAGCTAGTACTGAGCATCACTGCATTTTTTCTCTATTCTTCTTTTCTATTTGTTAATAACTTTAAATCTAAACAAAAATTCAAAAAACCGAGACTTAACCACAAAAGAGAAAAGCATTTAGATGAGGTATCCGAAAAATCAGACCAAAATATTCAACCGTGCGGCCGGAAACTGGAATTCCTTTTTATAACGCTGATAAATCCCCTTAACTTCTCAAGGTTTGGTACAGCAGCCCGCCTAGAAATGGCGCAGCTGTTGCTCCAAGGTTTATGGGGCTGCTGTAGTACGATATCCTGTGCAGCTGCTATACCAAGCTTCATTCAGTGTACTTACACTTGTCTGAAAAATCTAAAAAAAAAAAAAAATCAATTACAACCATGTACTCGTACTTGAAGCTTTACTAATTATATATTTGCTGATCTTCTAGGAGTAAAAATTCAGATCCAAACAAATATTATTTTAAATGTTTATAAACAGTATAATATTATCAAAAATAGAAATACGTTAATTAATAAGCAGGAAATTAAAGGCTGAAATTGCATTTACAAAACGGGATCAAGCTTGCTCGTTGCCTCAATAATGCGTCGTGCACGGCTGAACAAATTAAGTCTTAACTCGGACACCAATAGAGATATTTGATTGTTATCTTGGTCTTGTTTTACATCTGATATATATCCCACTTTACTTTTGTCGAATTAAAATTTGTTAACAAATTTAGTAACAGGAAATATACTAATCTTATTTGTAAAGTTATAAATACGTCAATTTATTTTTAAGCGGTAGCTGAAACCCGAATAAAACTTTCATCAATCATGAGCAAACCTTTGTGTTTCTTTTTTTACAATTTCTATCATTATTTAGCGCTGTTATTGAATATTGGTTATGAATATTGTAATAACAATATTTTTTAGAACGAAATCAGTGCAGATATAAATTTGCTGTATAAATAATGAACATGCTCTTGAGTACGTGGTTGTACCTGATTTTTTCACATTTCTCGGATCAGTGTAAGTATGAAAAAAGTTATTGTTTATAACAATTTTTTATCAAAAAATGAAAAGAAAACTTTTAAACATTTATTTTGTGAAGTACCACTATATCATAGGTAATTCAGCAATTGCCAACCCACAAAAATAGTAGATTATGACCCAAGGTGTGTCGTATACTATTTTTCTTCATCCCCAGCCTAAAGTACGTTCAATAATTAATGTCAATTAATAAAATGCGTTGTCGGCTGCTTTTTCTTCTGTGGCCTGCATCAGCACGCGCTAACGGCCACCTCGCGTAGCGTCGTTGCTATCGGTCAGCTGATCCTGTATCTACATGAGCGCTCTGTATCCGTGCACTCTCCGTGTTTCTCGGTCGATCGGAGCTCGGAGTGCAGGCGGCCAACCGTTTTGGTTACTTTGCGCGGAGATCAAATGTCCCTAAGTGGCCACTGCTGGTTCACAAGATGGCTGTCACCGCGCCAGTTTTCAATTGTTTGAAGGGAAAACGTCACGTTTTTGCAAAATAGTGAATTGTGATTATATTGTATTATGATTGTATTATATTTAGTGAGATAAATGTGTTTTTATTACAGTGATAATTTTTTCCTCGAATGTTCGTCGATATCGAAGAAAAAAAATTTACTTTCACAGATATAGTTCCTTAGAATAACAGAAAATTGTATTGCTGGAAAGAATTTCTTTCGTACAAAAAATTATTTTAAGTGTATTTTTTATGCAAAAGAATTGTTTTAAAAAATCCATTAAACCTACGTCGCTAAAAAATAATTTTAAAAGAGTTGTTTGACTGCAATTTTTTTTACAACTTAACAAATTTTGTTTACTACATTGTAATTGTTTTCATCAAATGTACATCAACATTTTCTAGGAAATAAAAAAAAAGCTTGAACCAATATGAAAACCTTTTTTTTCTCATTTATTACAATTTAATTTATCCAGGCGTGCAAACGTTGAGATTTAATTTCTTATTCCTCACACATATGTGTATAATATAAACTGAACACTGCACTACTAATACATATATATTTTTAATTTTATCAAATCGAGAAAATTACAAAAACTTGAAGAATCTATTAAAAGGGAATAAAAATGAAAATTTGTCGAGATTATTATAATAATTTGAAAAGTGAAAAACTTGTTAATTTTTCATTTTTTGTGAGATTTATTGAATCGCCATTCTTAAGTTTGATTTTTTCGGAACAGAATAATTTTGTTAGATCAAAAAAAATGTTGTGCTCATTATACTTTTCACATCAAACATGTGTACCCATAAACTTAATATCTTGGAAGGATGATCTTAATTTATTTTTAAACTGAAAATTGAACTTTTTATTCTAACCAGCAGCGAAGCCTGATTCAATTTTGTATCTGTTTTTCAAAAACGCGACATTGTGCTTTAAAAACTGGCGCGGCGATAGCCATCTTGCGAACCAGCTGTGGCCGCCTAGGGACATTTGATCTCCGCGCAAAGTATCCAAAACGGTTGGCCGCCTGCACTCCGAGCTCCGATCAACCGAGAAACACGGAGAGTGCACGGATACAGAGCGCCCATGTAGATACAGGGTGAGCGGATGCATGGGATTCAGTCGCCCGCTAGACTTTTACCAACTTTTGCAGAGCTGATGTGGAGCCGAGGTTTTGCTGGTTGGGGCTGGTATCAAAAACACATATATGGGGCATAATTTCTGAAGTGTAACCACCTCGAAAATGATAGTTGTCCGATCGGGCTAAAAATTGGCCCAATTGTAGTCCTATTAAATAGTACTCCTCACACCAAAAATTAATAAATTTTGATAATTATTTATCAAAGTGGAGGGGGTACAATGTTTGGGTTTTTTAAGCAAAGCCTTACTTTCAAACGTTTGTAAATTTTGTCCTATTGCCTCAAACAAAATTTCACTTGAAATGTTTTTGATAGATTTTTCCACAAACTTTCTGGCGGTAATAACGATTTTTGAAAAAATCAAAATTTGACCCAAATTTTCAAATATCAAAAATAAATTTGACTTTTTTTCAAACTTGGGCACTTTTTTTTTCTTTAAAATAGTTTTAAAAGAAAGCTGAGATTTTTTCCTATAAGACTCCCAATTTTCAGAGTGGCAAATTGATTTGTCTCTGAGTAAAAGAACGATACGTAAAAAAGGAGCCGTGATAGGGCCGGTGGCGCGCGATCTCCCCTAGTGCGCTCAGGCCGAGGATATTTGTGCAACGCTTTAGTGCCTGTTTTTTAAGTTAAGTAATATTATATGCTGCTAGAATAACTGTTCTCTACATTTTCAGGGTGAATTAACAAGGCCTGCATTGCGGTCAGTATAAAATCAATTGGGAATATGCTTCAAAAATTAGAAGTGAGAATATACATATTTTGAATTTACATTTTTTTACATTTACATTTTTCTTCATAAACCTGAAGGAAAATTTATTGTCCGGGGAGTTTTTGATTTGCTTCGATTTTTCTGAGAATGGCGCCTTCATAATCCAGAATGTAGCGCAATAATAATTTAGCTCATGACACGGTGGCTGTTCACGAGTATCAAAAGATAATAGTAGAATACTTGAGAACTCATTTCAGGCCAAATAAAATGTACTATTTCACTGATGGTGCAGGGCAACATTTCAAACATAAGAGTAGCTTTGTTAATCTCCAAGCCCATGAAGAAGATTTTGGTATCCAAGTTGAATGGCACTTCCATGGAACATCTCATGGAAAGGGTGCATGTGATGGTATAGGAGCGAATATAAAGAGACAAGCAGTACGTTCAAGCTCACAATGTTCTCCGAAACATCACATACTCACTCTCCATGCTTTGTTTCAGTGGGAAAAAAGTAACTGTAAGGAAACCGAAATTTTTTTCAGCAGCAAAGAAAATCATGTCTTAACCACCGAGTGACTGAAAAACAGATTTGACAAAGCTGTCATGGTGCCAGATACATTACAGTACCACGCTTTCATTCCCACTCAAGACGGCAAACTTCAACTCAAGAAGTTTTCGTCCTCTGAGAAATACGACATCTTCTTGAATGGCAAAAAACAAAAACCGCAAAAGAGGCCTGCAAAGAAAACAACTGTTGAAACTATCGCCAAAAAATCGAACAGAAAGATAGATAATATTACCATATAATATTACTTAACTTAAAAAACTGGCACTAAAGCGTTGCACAATGATCCTCGGCGTGAGCGCACTAGGGAAAATGGTTCGCCACCCGCCCTATCACGGCATCTTGTTTACGTATCGTGCTATTACTCAGAGACAAATTAATTTGCCACTGAAAATTGGGGGTCTTATAGGAAAAAATCTCAGATTTCTTTTAAAACTATTTTGAAGGGGAAAAAAATTGCCCAAGTTTGAAAAAAAGTCAAATTTATTTTTGATTTTCGAAAATTTGGGTCAAATTTTGATTTTTTTCAAAAATCGTCATTACCACCAGAAATTTTGTGGAAAAATCTATCGAAAACATTTCAAGGGAAATTTTGTTTAAGGCTATAGGACAAAAGTTACAAACGTTTGAAAGTAAGGCTTTGCTTAAAAAACCCAAACATTGTACCCCCTCCACTTTGGTGAATAATTATCAAAATTAATTAATTTTTGGTGTGATGAGTACTTTCTAATAGGACTAAAATTGGGCCAATTTTTAGCCCGATCGGACAACTTTCATTTTCGAGGTGGGTACATTTAAGAAATTATGCCCCATATATATATATATATATATATATATATATATATATATATTTTTTTTTTTCTTGTAATAGTTCTTCCTCGTCCGCAGAACCTTCAAACAAGGAGTCGACCATTTTTGAGGTTGCGTGCCGTCTTTTCATGCACAAAAATTGCAATAACGTTCAACGATCAGTTTTGAGGGTGAACACACCGACACAATAACACAATACTGAGCGTTGCTACGTCAGTGAGCCACAAAAATCTAGCAGAAATGCGGCCGGGAATACGTACTTTCGGCTAGGGGACGAAGAAAAAAATATTTTCTAATACTCTGGATTATTGTATTAAGTACTTAATACGACAAATTAGATCACAATTCTTACGACAATAAAAATGAAGTCTTTACTGAAAGAAACAATCCACATAAACGTCTTCAAAAATGTATCATTTTTTCTTTTTTTGTTAATAGTAAAAAAAAGAGTTCTATAAAATGTCCTTTTTTCAGCTAATTTGACTGTACTATGAATTTTGCTGTAAAAAAGTTTTTAAATAAGCGAAAATTTTGTTGTAAACACTAACTTTACTTAACCTAATATTCGACAAGTAAACATTTTTTTTAATATCCTGAAATTATTCCTATAAAATTCATCTTTTTAACATTTCAGTCAACTGTGCCTATTTTTTTAAGGCAGGTAATTTTGCAGTAAATGAGTTTAAATATGGCTTATTGTGTTTTAAATTGAATAGCCTTGAACTTTTATTTTAAGTATTTTTTCATATTCTCCATGGAAAAATATTTAACAAAATGGAGACTCCTTACTAAGAATTTTTTTTTCGTTGTCTCACGATAAACTAAACAATATATTATTAGTTTATTAAATTTGTAAAGTGTTGTCAAAGTATAATGAACAATTTTAAACAAATTAAATTAAAATCGCTTTATAAATAAACCACTTACAAACAATTAAAATTTACTAAACAAGAACACTGATCCCGCCATATATAATATATATTTACATCGATATATATACATCGATATAATTTCGATGGATCGCCATCGTTTTATTTTTCAAACGCGTATATGGGCATTCTTTTGGAATAAATTTTTTCGAACCGCACGGTCATCTGGCACCTACTGCACTGTCAGCACAACCTTTCCTCATCTAATAGTGGTAATAGCTTAAGCACATGTTGAATATCATCCTGTATTGAAAACCGGAAATCGTCGCTTTTGACCCTCAATTACAAAAACGCAAATATCTCGGAAACTGGACTCGACAAAGTGGATCGTTTCAATATGGACGTACAAAAAACTATATCAAGTCACTAGGAATAGTTTCAAAAATTGCTGCACCTAACCGCGTAGCGCATCTACCATTTTTTAAGCTTAACGCTGATTACATTTTAATGTTAAAATAAAATAATATAGCTTTGTTTTTTATGCACAATCCCTACTATTATTAAAACATGGCTTACGCCTCCTAAAATAAGATAATGTTCCTCGGCAAATAGATTTTTATTTTATTTTTATC
Source organism: Andricus quercusramuli (assembly GCA_932178445.1). Classification (NCBI taxonomy): domain Eukaryota; kingdom Metazoa; phylum Arthropoda; class Insecta; order Hymenoptera; family Cynipidae; genus Andricus; species Andricus quercusramuli. The sequence continues at coordinate 145,565 of CAKNXH010059845.1, read as the reverse complement.
ATCAATTCGAATAACTACCCTAAAATCCCGTATGGCTTTATCTCGATGTATAAAAATTACATGCATGTTTTATGTGTAAAATGATAGAAAATAAGTCATATCCAAAAATCGTGAGAGAATAATTTCTGTAACAGCTAAAATTAGTTTGTGCAAGATGTTGAAATACTCACAAAATTGTATTTATATTTCAGACACCTTTTGTACGACAGAACACTCCTCATCCAAAAGAGCTGAAGGCAAAAGCTCACAAGCTGTTTAGTAAAGGCAGGAGCGATAGTCGTTCGGCTTCTACAGATGAACAAGTAAAATTATTTTCTTATTTTAAACTTACAGAATAGTTGGATATATAAGCAGTCAAATACACATTACACACTTTTAAATTAATTTAAATAAAGAACATATACATATATCTCTTGTTGCATGCTTGATAATATTTTCAATCTTAAAAAAATATGCTTATCACAACACAAATAATGTTAATGGAGAACTTATTATTTTTTCTTAAATATTTTTAGGACGTTTCACAAACCTTCGGTTTAGATAAAGCTGAAGACGATATTTCAAGAACGGCGACTGCTGTTCCTGAAGACCGGCAACATTCTTCTGTAGAAGATGGTTCAACAGAAGAGCCTAATGTATTATTGCCGAAAGTTGCGAACAGAAGCTCTACGTTCAAACCGTTCAAACCAGATTCTGAGACTATTCAGCAACCTTCAGATAGTCAACATATAGGGGTATAATTATAAAATACTTTTAGAATATTAAACATAATCCTATTCAAGGCGATACATACACCTCCGAGGACTATGTTGGGGGTCAACTTGCGTACATTTCGAGTTTTTCAAGGTTATGAACGTAAGAATATATATGAACAGTGTGCAAACTGGCGAGCTCTGAAGCTGTAGTACGTAAAGGAAGGGAATCAGAAATTATATGTTAGGCTTCTGATTACAGATGGAAACGTTTTGTATCATCTTAACAATTAATTATCATACATACGTACGTACATACATCATACATAGGTACAGACTTCCATGCTAAACTCTTCTATCTGTCATCTGAGGTTAACAGTCTAATCTATATAATTTCGTTCTCGAGTTGGCACCTAACGCCGCGTACGCGTAGCGGCGCAGTGGACCAGAAGACCCCAAAAGTGGAAAAAAGTACACATCCATATCTAAGTAAAGAAAAGTAAATACAGAGCATTTATAAGGACATATCAAAGCGGGTTTTACCAAAATTTCATAGAATTCGATCAAGCGTTACATGATTGGTAACAAAAAATCTAAAAAAAATGCTAAATATCAGTACAAGTCAAATAGTGTAGATTTTTAGAATATAGCCTATATATTTTAAGGTAAATGTCCCAGTGATTGTGACGGTCCCAATATTCTTGAAACTTGGTTTTAATTTACTATATTGTTTAAAAAAATGTTAAAGGTAACATTTTATGATAAACCCCGTTTCTCTTTAGCATTTCATATTATTAAATGAAATTTCAATTTTATTCAGATGAGACAAAAAGCAGGAAAGTTCGCGTCACGATTACTGGGATGTTTACCTTATTTCTGGCATATTTCAATTGATTTACTTTTTGTTCTCTCCTTAACAGACATACAAAAATCAGAAAAAAATGCATTACCTTACATAGTGTCGATTAATATTTGCGGTGTTGAAACAATTTTCCATGACTTGAGTTTTCAAGAAGTTTTATAATATTTCCAAAATTTTGTAGAATTTCGGAAAGTTTTAAAAGACTTCAGAAACACGTAGAAAATCAGATTCTTTTAAAGTATTTGAAATTTTTGCATAATGTAAAATTTCTTGTGGTTCAATAGGTGTTTCAAAGATTTTAAAAGATTTTAGGAAGTTTTAGAAAATTTTAACTTTCTAAGAACTTATGAAAGTTTTTTTTACTATTTAAGAAAATATTTGTGGATTCCTTTTTATTTTAAGAAGGATTTTAAGATTTTGAAAGAGTTTTCAAGTCATTATTTCCAATGAATGAAGAATAATAACAAAAAATGGAAATAATTTGTTGATGAAATTCCCGGTTCACCGCAAAAATTACGTTCAATTCTCGGTTTTTCGATTTCATTCTAAATTCTTGGTTTTGCTGAATAGTAAATACTAAAAAAATAAAAAATTAAACACTAAACATAATCAGAAAATCTCAATCTTGCTAAATACAATTAATGTACAAAGTTTTTAGACTTAACAAAAATCGAGTGCTTTATTATGGGAGAAGAAGTTTATATCAGAACTGATTGTAAGTTTAATGTGTAAATATTAGCATTTTCTTCTCAACTCAAAAATATAAGTATTCTTAATTAACTTAAGGTTTGTTTTAAAAAAACTCTTAAGGGTCGTTGCCAAATAATGTGAATTTTTAGTCTCAACGTCATAAAAAACAGATGTGTTTAAAGGCTATATTTCCGTTTTAATCCTAGCACTTTAGTCCTAAAAGGAGACATATTTTCAGAGATTAGTTATCAAAAAAGGCATAGTCACAATTTTACAACGTTTTTGAAACGAAACCCCATAAACATTTTGTGCATAGCAGCAATTAAAACCAATTGTTTAACAATTTCTCCTCAAAAAAAAATGCTATGTAATCGTATTCGCGATTCACATATTAGAGTCAGCTAAAGCCAGCATTAGTGCTTGTTTTTGTTAAAAAAAAAGAATGCCCGGATTTTGTGCATAGCACAGATCGAGAGCACCTAATTAGCACTAATTTCCTGCGGAAAGGATAATTTAATGTCACTAATAGTTTCCGAGTTTCACATACCGGAGTTGTGACTTGGGCTGAAGCTAGCTTTACTACATGTTTTTAACAAAAATTACCGTGCACAAAATGTTGTTTCTGCAGCATAAATTAGCACAGAATAAGCTCTAAATTCCGACATAGTGCCCATATCGATACGACACTTTTGTAATTCCAGCTTTCAGGGCCTTAACCAAAAATGAAATACCATGTCGGATTAACCAACACCCTCAAGGGGTCGTGCATAAATTACGTAACGTAATTTTCCGACAATTTTGGGGGGGGGGGGGGGGGGGGG